>PVKV010021890.1:6474-36660 GCA_004027835.1 Alouatta palliata | reverse complement strand
CCTGTGGATGCTGTGTTCAGCTTCCTATCTAACCCACTATTTGACGTTGTGCTGCAGTTGTTTCTCCAGTCAAACAAGGGTGATAATCTATATTTCAACTACTGGATAAAATAACAGGAAATTCCTTTCACAATTTGAAAGTCCTACTGAGAGATTATCATTCTATTTTTTACTGAACCAATGTAAGCTCTTTTCTGGCCTCCAGCTAGAAATGTCATCAACATCAGTTTTCTTCAATGTATGATAGGTATGTCAAAAATGGCCTTCTCCACCACGGTCATCACTACTACCACAAATTACAGACTATTGCATAAAGGCACTGTGTTATTCACTATGAAGGATCAATATGTGAGCAATATGCATCTCTCCAGTAATGTCCATCTAAGATCTCTTAAAGCACACCACATAATTGCAGGCAGGATGTGTTCATGGACAGAATATAGGTTTTGAACAATACAAGACAAAGAGAGAACCTCTGTGACAAAGGAAGTCAGGAAGGCTCCAAAAAAGGGACAGGGATGGGCTGCGTCTTTCACATCATGCATGTTTGAATATGCAGAGTAGAGGAGAAAACAAAAGGCCTTCTGGGATGGTGTACATAAGGGCTTGCTAGTGGGAAGAGGCAGATGTATGTTCCAATTATCCATAGGGTCCAATTATCCATAGGTGTATAAAGTGCAGGATGGCTGGCAAGATGATGCTATGGTTTGAATATGGTTTGTTTTATTTGGCCATGTCTGAAATTGACATGTAATTCCCAATGTTGCAGGTGGGACCTAATGAGAAGTGTTTGGGCCATGGGCTGGATCCCTCATGAATGGCCTGGCACCATCCTCGTGGTAATGATTCTTGCTCTATTAATTCCTGCAAAACCTACTGGTTAAAAAGAGCCTGACACCTCTGTCCACCCCCTCTTGCCTCTTCTCTCATCATGTGATCTGCACGCTGCCTCCTCTTCACCTTTCACGATGAGTGGAAACTTCCTGAAGCTCTCAACAGAAGCAGATGCCAGTGCCATGCTCCTCGTGCAGCTTACAGATCTGTGAGCCAAATAAACCTCTTTTCTTTGTAAATTACCCAGCCTCAAATATTCCTTTATGGCAACACAAATGGACTAACACAGATGAAATTATTTTCTCACACATAAAAAATGAGAAGTTTGTTTTTTGAATAGCCCTTCTTTGAAGAAAGGTGATCATATCACGTATTTTACAATTTGTAAATGTTTTACATTTAATTATAGCTTAGTTTATGAAATCAAAATAAGTCGAATAAGATATAAACAGAAAAGATTGCAGATTCTTTTTATGTGAACAGAACGTCAAATAAGTTACCTTTGCTTGGATTTTACACAAGCCTGACAAGACTGCACTGAGTCAAATGCAGGAGTTCAGACCCATTCCCAGGTGCTTCTCTGAACCATCCCACACTGGCCTCAACCCTAACAACAACAGAACATACACTCAGTACACATCAACAGCAGTGCCAGAGAATGAGCAGGTAGCCATAGCAAAGCAGACCAGAGATCATAACTGCTCATGGGACCAACTGCAACCTCCAGAGAGAACAGCTTCTCAGACTCTCCTTACTTGCAATGGACACTCACCTTCACCACCCACCACATGACCAGAAAACCCCCAAGCCAACCTTAGGAGACTAACAGCAGAACTGCCCCCAGCTACATGATCTGGAATTTGAGTTACGTTTTTCTAAAAAAATAAACCAAACCATACTCATGGTTTGAGATTCTATTTATTTGCATGGGAGCATCTCCAAGACAGCAAACTACTGGTTGCACCCAATTTATAAATAGTATTTTAATAATTCATTGGGTAATTAATCTTATACATACTTCTGCATTTGTCCTTTAAATCCTGGAAAGAGAATAGAAAGGGAAGGTGGAGGTAGAAAACAAGCAGAGAAATTGTTAAGAGAGAGATAACACAGTCTTAATCTCCTGCCAATGAGGTCTTACGTTGCAGAACAGCTTCAGCTACAAGCTTGATTGGTCTTAAGGAGTATTTCCCCCACTCAAGGCAAGGTTTTATTCCTTCCCCAGCCTGGGATTCTGAGACCAGAGTCTCTGTATTGTTCACCAACCCAGACTCATCCACCCCTACCCACCAGGCTCACCTATCCCCTCATCCTCCAGACACTCCCAACTCCCACCCTCCAAGTACATGCAATCCTTACCCTTCAAGGCTCATCCAACACCAGCCTTCTTACACAGCAACCCCATCCACCAATCCAAGGGCAGGTGATTGAATTAAGATGGAGGGATGATTAGTGTAACTATCATTGAATAAGCAATACAGAGTTGTGGAAAGTTTGCTGTTATATTCTCCTACTTGTGATTAGAAAGAAAAGGGCATATGGAAGGAGCTGCAGCTGAGTTGGGGACATTGCCAGGGTCAGCAGAGAGAGAGAGAGAGAGAGAGAGAGAGAGAGAGAACAGCAGCGAGAGGAAAGGAGCTTCCCAATGTAGAAGTGGCCCGTCCTATATTGATAATTCAAGAAGAGAAATTTAAATGAAGGTTTTGCTTTAATAAAAATTGCATTTAGTAGCTGTCTAACATGGGTGGATAATAGAAAAGTATATTCGAAGGAAGTTATGTACCTGATGAAGTGATTTTTACATCTATAGCGTATTTCAGTTTCCTGACTTTTCATCCATCCACACAGTCCTGATACATTCACCCAATGCGGACTATCAGAGATCCTGAAACCAAGAGCCATAAATGTGACACCTCATGCCATCAGGCTGACAAAGGACTACAGGTTCTGCCTAGTTTCTCTTTGGTTGGCGAGCGCCTTCAGAAAGAAGTAGGAGGTGGTGCTGGCAACTGTATGGAAGTGCCTGTATCTTGACAGGCATGAGATCCAGTTCCTCTTTGCATAGCGGCTAAACACACCTCTGGACAGAAGCTCTAGTCTGTAGAAATGACAAGGGATATGCATACACCATCCCATTTCTTCCAGGAATGAAATGATCATCTCTGCAAACCTCACTTAAAAGTGTGTGCATCGGAAACTTGTGAAGAACAGACATCTGAATATAGCCAGCCCACCTCTCTGCCCACTCCACCGCCTGCCAAGCAAAGAACTCTGGAAGGACTCCAAAAGCCAGCCTCATGGCCATGATGAATCCTCTACATCGTAATAAGAATACACTGGCTTCTCTTCATACCATATTCTACATCACATATAGCCATTATTCTCTAAAGTTCTGATTAGAACAAGTTTCTAAAGGAATTTTCACATCCATGGATGAACTGAAAAGCAAACCGGCAAAGAAAACCCTTTATACTGCAGAAAGATACAACATATTTTCTCCTCGACCCATTATCTCAAGTTTTATAAGCAGTCTCTGCATAGTTTTGAGACTTCTCTGAAAAAAAAAAAAAGTTGCATCTCCCCTACGTACTACTTTGAATTTGATGTTTGCTTTTTATAATCAGATTTTAGATGTTTCTTTTCTCTTTTGAAAGTATTTCTCTGTGAAAGTCTTAAAGGCGATTGGCCAAGATTGAACATATTAAATTAGTCAAAACCTGAGTGATTGATCAGCCAGCTGAGACAAGGATACCCACTCTCACCACTCCTCTTCAGCATAGTACTGGAAGTCCTAGCCAGAGCAATCAGACAAGAGAAAGAAACAAAAGGCATCCAAATCAGTAAAGAGGAAGTCAAACTGTCCCTGTTGGCTGATGATATGATCATTTACCTTGAAAACCCTATGGACTCCTCCAGAAAGCTCCTAGAACTGATAACAGGATTCAGTACAATTTCCAGAATCAAACTATAAGTTTAGAATAAATAATAACTATACCAGTTTCCACTGCTTTTCTAGAAAATCAGAATCTCTCCTTTTTAATGTACTGAGTTCATGTGTGTTCAGTAGGAAGCCAGGGTACATGAGCTGTCTTCTGTTCCTTCCTTCTCCTTCGCTTTCTTTCTCCTCCTCTTTCTCTTTCTTCTTTTGGTAGAAATATTACCTGAATGCACATTTCTCTAGAAAAGAAGTTAAATTGCTATTTAACTCGAGCTGATAGTTTCTGTCTTAAATTATGAGTTCTCTTGTGTTGCTGTATTTTAAGTTCAGAGTTCAATTAGCAACCCAATGATTTATATTTGAATTAAACATCACATTTTAATGAATTATACAGAGTGAAAAATTACCATCCAAATCATAAATATAAGGTTAAAAATGAAAACACAATTACATAATGAAAAGAAACCTATATGAATAAAACCATGCAGTAAAGTGAAGTTAAAAACAAATAAAACATGTTGACATATAAAATATTGAATATTAGCATAGAAGTATTAGAAAATAATTATTTAAATAACTACAATTTTCAAATGTGACAATAAAAATATTAAAGTCAGGCATTTTATTGGCATGGAATGTATAACAGTAAAATTTAACAAAAAATGCAGCATAAGAATTAGTAAAATATGAATGAAAATGGAAACTTTTAATTAATAAGTACTTTAAAGATACTAGGTAAAGTTAATTATGTTATTAATATATTTTGGTGCTATTACACAAAATATAAGATCAATAATACATCCATATGAACACAAGAAAATAATATTGCAAAGCAAAAAAATATAATTTTTTATAAAATTGTGAGATTAGTTATATATAAAATAAATATTGGAATTCAATTTTATCATTATTTAGGTATTGTCTGAGAAAAAATGAATGATTTCTCTAATAATGGTGCATGAATTACTTCTAACTCAGGGATAAAATCTACAAGACCAAAGCATTCAAAATACATATAGCTTAAATAATTTGTTATTTGATACACAATATAAAAATGTAAAGTGTGATATAAATCATGTATTGAAGAGAGTAAAACTGTTGAGTGTTTCTACACAAGAAGTTGAATTGTTATCTTAAGTTAGACTGTTATAACTATGAGATGTTTTATGTAAGTCTCTTGGTAATTAACAAAATTTGTAGTATATACACAAAACAGAAAAGGAATCAAACGGCAGGGCACAGTTGCTCATGCTTGTAATCCCAGCACTTTGAAAGGCCAAGGGGGGCGGTCACCTTAGGTCAGGAGTTTGAAACCAGCCTGACCAACATGGTGAAACCAGCCTGACCAACATGGTAAAACCCTGTCTCTACTAAAATTGCAAACATTAACTAGGCATGGTGGTGGATTCCTGTAATCACAGCTACTCAGGAGGCTTAGGCAGGAGAATTTCTTGAACCTGGGAGGTGGAGGTTGCCATGAGCTAAGACCTCACCATTGCACTCCAGCCTGGGAAATAAGAGTAAAACTCGGTCTGGAAAAAAAAAAAAAAAAAAAAAAAAAAAAGCAGCAGCAGCAGCAGCAGACAGGGAATCTTAAGTTTGGTTCTTTACTCACATGTATGGTGATTATGTACTCCAAATGCAAATTTAAGTAAAAATGCAGGCTTGGGTCGTGTGTTTGTAATACCACGTGCGTGTGCACTTTGGGAGGCCAAGGCAGCAGAATCACTTGAGGCCAGGAGTTGAAGACCAGCCTGGGAAAGACAGTTAGAACCCAATCTCCTGAGCTCTACAAAAAAATTTTTAAAATTATCCAGGTGTTGCGGTGCACCCCTGTATACTCATCTACTCAGGAGGTTGAGCCCCAGAGCCTGAGGTTGCAGTGAGAAGAGATCATGTCACTGAACTCCAGCCTGGGTGACAGAGCAAGACCCTGTCTCAAAAAAAAAAAAAAAATGCAAGTGGTGACAACATACGCCTGGTTTATTATTATTATTATTTGAGTCTGTGATTTGCTTTTTTTTTTTTGAGACGGAGTTTCGCTCTTGTTACCCAGGCTGGAGTATAATGGCATAATCTTGGCTCACTGCAACCTCCACTTCCCTGGTTCAAGTGATTCTCCTGCCTCAGCCTCCCAAGTAGCTTGGATTACAAGTGCGTGCCATCATGCCTGGCGAATATTGTATTTTCAGTAGAAACAGTGTTTCACCGTGTTGCCCAGGCTAGTCTTGAACTTCTTATCTCCAGTAATCCACCTGCCCCTTCCTCCCAAAGTGCTGGGATTACAGGAGTAAGCCACTGTGCCCAGTCAATTTTTTTTTTTTTTTTTTTTTTTTTTTTTTTTTTTTAAGGCAAAGTCTCCCTCTGTGGCCCTGGCTGCTGTGCAGTGGCATAATCTCAGCTCATTGCAACTTCTGCCTCCCAACTCCCAGGTTCAAGCAATTCTCCTGCCTCAGCCTTCTGAGTAGCTGAGATTACAGGTGTGTGTCACCACGCCCAGTCCTGAGTAACTGAGATTACAGCTGCATGTCACCACACCCAGCTAATTTTTGTGTTTTTAGTAAAGATGAGGTTTCACTATTTTGGCCAGGCTGGTCTTTAACTCCTGGCCTCAGGTGATCTCCCCACCTCAGCCTCCCAAAGAGCTGGGATTACAGGCATGAGCCACTGTGCCATGCCCTTAACATAAGCCTTGTTAATAAAATCCACTTGATTTTTATAATAAAATGCAGAAATAGACCAGGTGCGGTGGTTCAGGCCTGTAATCCCCTCCTTTGGAGGGCGGAGGCAGGTGAATCACTTGACGTCTGCAATTTGATACCAGCCTGGCCAACACGGTGAAACCCTGTCTTTACTAAAAATACAAAGATTAGCCCATGTCCCAGCTATTCGGGAGGCAGAGGCATGAGAATCACTTGAACCCAGAATGGAGAGGTTGCAGTGAGCTGAGATCACACCACTGCACTCCAGCCTGGGTGGCAGAGTGAGACTCTTGTCTTAAAAAATAAATAAATAAATAATAACAAAATAAAATACAGAAACACAGCTGTGACTATAAGTCCACCAAAAAAGTATAAATCCATTGGCCCTATGAATCTTAAACTCATAGTTGGCCAACTAGAAATATGCTAAGGTGTCCTGGATTGGGACCCTCCAGAGTGGACAGTGGAATGGGGACATGATAGGTGGCTGCCACACATACCGCATGATCACACAGACAGCAATGGTGAGGAAAGGCAACTTGTATTCATCCATTCATTCATTCATTCATTCATGTTTCCATCCAAAAACCCCATTGATTGTGTTTTCATCTTATAAAAGCTCACTAAAGCAGGGACAGAGCACATTCATCATCCTGGGGCATGCCTAGCGTAGAACAAGTATTTGGTGTTTGTTGACTGAATGACTGAAGGTAAAGAGCACTTGAGTTGCCCAGGTACAGTGGCTCACACTTGTAATCCCAGCATTTTAGAAAGCCAAGGCAGGAGGATCACTCAAGGCCAGGAATTTGACACCAGCCCAGGCAACACAGCAAGACCCTATCTCCACAAAAAATAAAAATTAAAACAATTAGCTGGTTCCAGTGGCTCATGCCTGTAATCCCCACATTTTGGAGGCTGAGGTGGGAGGATTACTTGAGGACAGGAGTTTGAGACTAGCCTGAGCCACGCAGGGGAGACCTCATGTTTGCAAAAAATATTTTAAATTAGCTGGGTTTGGAGACACACACCCATGGCCCCAGCTACTCAGGAGGCTGAGACCAGAGGATTGCTTGAGTGCAGTAGTTCAAGGCTGCTATGAGCTATGATCACACCACTGCACTCCAGCCTGTCTACAGAGAGAGATTCTGTCTCAGTCAGTCACTCAATCAATCAATAAAGCATGTAAAGGGCTGGCCCCATTGCTTGACAAGCATGCAAGGAATGTTTATTGTTACATTTTAGGGAATGTGCTAGGTGCTTTGGGGATGCAGAGATAAAAATGGTAGTGTCCTTGACCTCAAGAAGTTTACAGACTTGTCGGGGGACAGAGTTGTGACCAGGTTATAATACAGTCTGACTAGGCCATCTGTCATAAGAGCCCAGAGGCTGGACGTGGTAGCTAATGCCTGTAACACCAGCACGTTGAGAGTCTGAAGTGGGCAGATCACCTGATGTCACTGGCTTGAGACCAGCCTGACCAACATGGTGAAACTACGTCTCTAATAAAAATACAAAAATTAGCTGGGCGTGGCGGTGGGTGCCTGTAGTCCCAGCTACTCGGGAGGCTGAGTCAGGAGAATGGCTGGAACTTAGGAGACAGATGTGGCAGTGAGCCAGGTTCAAGCCACTGTACTCCAGCCTTGGAGACAGAGTAAGATTCCATCTAAAAAAAAGAAAAAGTTTACAGACTTGTGGGGGAACAGAGTTGTATACAGGTCATAATACAGTCTGACGAAGGCATCTGTCGTTAAGAGTTCAGAGGCTGGGCATGGTGGCTCACGCCTGTAATGCCAACAATTTGGGAGGCCGAGGTGGGTGGATCATCTCAGGTCAGAAATTCGAGACCAGCGTGGCCAACATGGTAAAATCCTGTCTCTACTAAAAATACAACAAATAGCAGGGCATGCTGGTGCATGTCTGTAATCTCAGCTACTCAGGAGGCTGAGGTAAGAGAATCACTTGAACCCAGGAGGCAGAGGTTGCAGTGAGCCGAGATTGTGACACTGCACTCCAGCCTGGGTGACAGAAGGAGACTCTGAAAAAATAGAAGATATAGAGCACTTCCATTGCTCTAGAAAGTTTCCTGTGCTCCTCTTCATTAGTTAATTTTCCTCTCCACCTTCCACCCCAGGTCCTCACAATCAGTGACCTGCTTAATTTCTTCTTCTTTTTTTTTGAGATGGGGTCTTGCTCTACTGCCCAGGCTGGAGTGTAGTGGTGAGATATCAGCTCATTTCAACAATGACATCCCAGGCTCAAGTGATCCTCTCACTTCAGCCTATGGAGTAGCTGGGAGTATTTTTTTGTAGAGACAGGGTTTCGTCGTGTTGCCCAGCTTCCCTTATTATTATTTTCTTTCATAGATACAGGGTCTGGCTGTATCATAAAGGCTGGAGGACAGTGGTGCAATTATAGCTCACTGTAACCTTGACCAGCTGGCCTCAAGTGATCCTCCTACCTCAGCCTCCTGAGTAGCTGGACTACAGATGCACACCACATGCACAGCTAATTTTTTTTTTATGTGGAGGTGGGGGTCTCCCTATGCTGCCCAAGCTTGTCTCAATCACCTGGGCTCCCCGATATCAGCCTCCTGAGTAGGTGGGACAGTAGACATGAGCCACTGTGCCCTGCCCTGCTGGGATAGATATTTTCATGGGGACTTCTCCGGTTCCAAGTAATATTGCAAGTGGCCCACGTGTTGGGGAGAGAAGGACCTCAGGATGCCAGTGGTGGCCATGTTGGTTTCTCTGTTTTGTTTTGTTTGAGATAGGGTCTCAGGGTCGGGCACAGTGGCTCATGCCTGTAATCTCAACACTTTGAGAGGCTAAGGTGAGCTGATACTTTGAGGTCAGGAGTTCAAGACCAACCTGGACAATATGGTGAAACCCTGTCTCTGCTAGTGATGAAAAAATTAGCCAGGAAGGCCAGGTGTAGTGGCTCATGCCTGTAATCCCAGCACTTTGGGAGACTGAGGTGGGTGAATCACCTCAGGTCAGGAGTTTGCAACCAGCCTGGCCAAAACGGTGAAATGCTCTCTCTACTAAAATTACAAAAATTAGCTGGGCATGGTGGTGGACACCTGTGATCCCAACTACTCAGGAGGCTGAGGCAGGAGAATCACTTGAATCTGGGAGGCAGAATTGGCAGTGAGCCAAGATTATGCCACTTGAATCACTTGAACTTGGAAGGCGGAGGCTGCAGTGAGCCAAGATTGTGCCAGTGCACTCCAGCCTGGGTGACAGAGGGAGACTCTCCTCAAACACACTAACATAAAATAAAAGTTTTTAAAAATAGAATACTACAAAATCATTTTAATTAAAAAAAAAAAAATCAGACACCTAGTCCACCAGCCAGTACTGGTCCCTACTCTGACCCCGACACCAACAGCGTGGCCAGCCATGCCTTCCCGCCCAGAGCAAAGTTTTCAGAAGATAAGAACGCTGTGGTTTTCAGCAAGGAGACAGTAAAAAGATTTTCCTAACTGGCTTCCAGTCCTCAGGGCACCTGGTCACTGATTCCTCCTGGATCCAGCCTACCTTGATCTTTTGCCAGTTGGCACTGATGTGTAGATAACCAATGAAAGTACAGGAGCAAATCCTCAGTGCCAAACCTGCAGAACTAGACCAGCCTTGTGTGAAATTCTGAGTAACAAGACTATCAGAAAAGAAAAGCAACAGAGAAAATAAAAAGCATTCTCAAAAAGAGATAGTCTGCAGACTTAGTAGCCTCAGTAAAATGAAAAGATCCCCCACCAAGCTGAAGTTATGAAGTTTCAGAATCTCAGAGACAGAAAGTCTCTGAAAAAGCTTCCAAAAATACGTAAAACCCGGTTACAAATAATGTGCCACGCAATGGCAATAGATTCAAGAATGACACTGTGATGAGAGCACAATTGTAGAATATCTTCAGAGCCGTAAAACTTAGATTCAACCTAGAAGTTTACTCTCTATCAAGGAAAAAGGATTTTAAGACCGGTCAGATCTCTAAACATCTCTGCCCAGGAAAGTGTGCTTAAGTACAACTAGAGAGATAACAGGACAGAAGGAAACAGAATCTATGACTCAGACGATCCCACACAAGACAGCAGTTATGTGAGATCCCAAAAGACTTTCAAGAGATAGCATAGATAGTCTAACACATCAAGTGTATCTAGGGAAAGCCACTCTATATTGAACAAGGATGACAAATGGCCAAAGAAAGTTGCCCACCACCCGACAAGAACAAAGAGGAACAGATACATTTTAGCAGATGGAAAATATCTTTGAAAGGCATGTGATAAATGCTACAATGCTTGGGGGAGGGATCAGCTGTTAGAAAACAGGCAAATGAATATAGTCAGAAAATTAGCTTCATGCTAAAAAATAATGGATGTGAAATGTAAATTATATGTAAAATATAATTTAACAATAACTATGAAAATTATTTTTCAGTAAAGTGACAGACCATCCAGAGGCTACTTACTGCCTTTGGCTGGATAAACCAGCATAGGCTAGGGAAAAAAAGATGATCCAGAAGAAGTGCAGAAGTGCTCAGATTTCAGAACTGTTTCAGAGAAAGGATGAAGGAATATGTAATGCAGAGACACAGTGAAAACAACATATAATTCAGCAGCGAATAATATTTGGATAGTCATAATCATGTCAGTGTTACTGATTTAATTAAAAAGTGTGCTACAATGGAAAGAAACAGAGGGAGAAAAATAAGGGCTTGCTGTAGCAAGGAAGGTATGCTTTCACGTGCTGTGACAGAAAGTCAATAGACCATGCTGACAATTGACTTAGTTCTTCTATTTTTGTTATTTCGTTAAAAATAAGATTAAATATTTAAAGCAGATCTTTACACCACAACCGACTATTAAAATTTAATGTAAGCATCAGCAATCCTTAAAAGGTGGACACACTAAGCTCAAGACTTTTTAGGATAAATTTGATAGGAAGGTAGAAGAGATTCAGAAAATCCATGAAACAAGGTCCATGCTAACACCACTGAGTCCCCATCATGATTTAAAGGAATCAAGAGAGACATACTTTTACATCAAACTATCAATTTCTCAACTTTTTGACTGTGTACTTACATGGTTTGTACCACTGTTTTCTCCTATTTCTTGTGCTAAGAATGAAAGAAAAAAAAAATCACTTCTGACACACATATAAAATAAAAGTAGTTGTCAACCTCTTACTGACTACTCTGATGTACGACCACACAAAATTCCATTTAAAAAAATTAATTTCAACAATTTGTAATTTAAACTATCTGGTATGATAAATCTCATAAAGTAAAAGGTAAAAACTTAGATTTATTTTTGACCTAGTTTTCTTTCTGTTTTTATTACAGAGTGAAATAATACTCATGTAAAAAAGGGCACAAAAATTAGGCCAGATGAAAAATTTAGCTAATAAAAAAATTTAACTGTGGCATATATGAGCCATGATCCGTTAGTAGTCTCCTACTCTGCATTTACACATGGCTTAATTACCAAAATCTAAGAGCTAACAGTTCTAAGAACGACTTCCTGGCCCGACACCTATCTCTAGATGTACCAGAATCCCTGTAAGCATCTCCAACCACACATAGTGGTCATCTACTAATATGTCACTACAAACAGAACAAACAAAAACAGGGTCTTTACACAACTGAAAAGTAGCCTATCTTAAATTTAATCTTTTGTTTGTTTGTTTATTTGTTTTTTTTTTTTTTTTTTTTTTTTGATACGAGGAGTCTTGCTCTGTCACCCAGGCTGGAGTGCAATGGTGTGAACTTGGCTCACTGCAACCTCCGCCTTCAGGCTTCAAACGATTCTCCTGCCTCAGCCTCTGAGTAGCTGGAATTAGAGATGCACCCCACCATGCCCAGCTAGTTTTTGTATTTTCAGTAGAGACGGGGTTTCAGCATTTTGGTCAGGCTGGTCTCGAACTCCTGACCTCATGATCCATCCACCTCCGCCTCCCAAAGTGCTGGGATTACAGGCGTTAGCCACTTCACACAGCCAAATTTAAATCTTAAAATAAGTAGACAAACCTAATTTGGACATGGTGTCTGCAGCAAAAAATGGCCAGAATAATAAAAGCCCCAGGAGGGACTTGGGCCATGCTTTGTTTCCTACACTGCCTCTGCCTTTAATGCTGGAAGGGCCTTGTAGGCAAACATTCCTATCACTGAAGTGTGAGGGACATGGAATAGCTTCTCTTTTTTCTGCTTCCATGCTCTCCAGGTGTGAGAAGCCCATGTCTCTGGAAGGAACTGGGAAATACAACTCTGACATGGTTTGGATATGTCTCCCTTTCCAAATCTCATGTTAAAATGGGATCCTTAATGCTGAAGACAGGGCCTAGTGAGAGGTGTTTGGGTAATGGTGGTGGATTCCTTATGAATGGCATGGTGCCATTCCCATGGTAAGAAGCAAATCGTCATTCTGGTATTAAATTAATATGTTTTTCTTTTTGTTTGTTTGTTTTCAGAAAAGTGATTTATTTAGAGAGAGAGAGAGAGAAACAGGAGAAGAGAGAAAGCTTCCACAAGACAGAGTGTGTGGAAGCTGGATGCCAGAGGGAAAATCCAGGAGGGGAAAGAGACCTCAAACTATGTGGGATGATATGAGATTTTCTAAACACTTTTTATACTACATCTGATTAAACAAGAGTTTTCACTCTTTTTCTTGGCAGAAAAAACTGTGTTGTCTCACCATCTGTTTGGGATTTCATTGCCTGAGAAGGGTTGGACTCTAGTGCCATATCTATACAGAGAGAAAAGAAAAAAGATGTGATCATTATAACAATTTATCAACTCATTTATTCTACAAGGAGGCCATTTCACTACCTCTACTTTTATTCTTATCCATTGGGAAAAGGGACAAAGAATTATACATAAAGATAAATCCAAGACTCCTCAATTACATGACAAATTGTGTTGATATAAAGATGGTAAAATGTATAAACAAAAAGTTTACGTGTTTTCACTAACAGGATAACAACTAAGGGAAAGCATATCACATGTTAAAATTACACAAGTGAACATGTAAAAATTTTAAAAATTTAAACCAATACGAGTTTTGCTAAATATTTTCTATGATACAACCTCGTCATACAAGAGTTTTCACTCTTTTTCTTGGTGGAAAAAACAATGTTGTCTCACCATCTGCTTGAAATTTACTTGCTTCTGGACGATCAGAAGGGTCGGACTCCAAAGCTATATCTATACAGAGAGAAAAGAAAACAGATGTGGTCATCATAACAATTTATCAACTCATTTATTCCACAGGGAGGCCATTTCACTACCTCTACTTTTATTCTTATCCATTGAAATGAATGTATAGACATAGGACGAAGCCAGACAAGGTGGCACATGCCTGTACTACCAGCTACTCGGGAGGATGAGAGAAGAAAATCCCTCAAACCCAAGTCAGGAATTTAGGTCAGCATGAGTAACATAGTGAGACTCTTTTTTATTAAAAAAAAAAAAAAGAGGTAAATATTCCCTTTGAGTTGTGTAAAATCAACTTTGCCTAAAATAAATCAAGATGGCAATACATTTTAAAACAGAGGTCTATTTCATAGGCAAAATACAAGATGTATTCTGGAGTTTGAAAATTTTTTTAAAAAGTAAATTCAGCATATTTGTCACTGCCATGTCATTCTGAAGCCACAGAACCTTAGTTCTGTTGAGTAATTGTCTTCCATAGTCATATGAGATCTCTGTCTTCATTTCTTCATTAGCAATACATATGGAGAACATACACAAGCCTTCTTCTTATTGGAAGGGGCCAAATTAGACATGCATAAACTGTATTGTAATCTTAAAGAATAACAATAAAGAGCCTTTTTTGGGCTCTCATCCAACACTACCCATCTATGAACTAGTGTGTCAAATCACTCACAGGCTTTCCTTACACCAGCAACCAGTGTATAAGTTTACACAAGTACTTACACATTTTGTGTATAAATGTATAATCAATTCACATAATATTTTTTTATTCAAAATTCTTAAACATCTTGAAAAGTGGGTATAGTACTCCAAGTTACAAAGTCACACTCATCATGAGTCTTAATTATTCTACCTCTGAAAAAAACTAAGAGCCCAACCAAATTTTTTTTTTCACTTTAATTTCTGAGATACTTGTGTAGAATGTGCAAGTTTGTTACATACATATACATGTGCCATGGTGGTTTGCTGCACCTATAAACGCATCATCGAGGTTTTAAACCCCACATGCATTAGGTATTTGTCCTAACGTTCTCCATCCCCTTACACCCAACCCCAAAATGAACTCCCCAGTGTGTGATGTTCCCCTCCCTGTGTCCATGTGTTCTCATTGTTCAACAACCACTTATGAGAGAGAACATGTGGGGTTTGGTTTTTGTTCCTGTGTTAGTTTGCTGAGAATGATGGCTTCCAGCTTCTTACACTTTACTTTCTTATCTTTGAACAAGATGCTATTGTCAGGTGGGAGAAGGACAAAGGGGGAGCCATGGCAGCAAACAGTCTTCCACAGACAAGGTCTGGCAATTTAACCTTCAATCTTCATGTTACAAGTTAAAAGTCTACATTGACATTTCATGTCTTTTGAAAGTTTTGACCACGAACCATCCCTACTTCTCTTTTAGAACAAGGAGGTAAATAAAGTCTGTTAAGTCACCAGAATAAATCTAGAGACACATTTTGTGTTAAAGTAAGAATTTAAAAGTCATCAGAGCCTCATGAGTAAACTCCTTTGGGGAGAAAAAAACACCCATTTTTCTGTAGCCCCGGCCATGACATTTCATACCTTTCACAATTATTTTAAGCACCCTCCATTTTCTTTCCTTTTGTGTTCAAATTACAGTTAGAAAAAAATAAGCACCTATCAAGGTGACTTAAAGCAACCGGTTAAGAATATCCTGTCATCTCTCCCATGGCAAGCTTCATTCTGATTTCAAAGAAGAAATCCCCAAATATTTCAGTATGAATTGTCCTGAGATTTAGTTACTTTAACAAAGGAAATAAGTAGGCACTTAACTGGTTCCTTCACTTAGGTACCATCTGGATAGTACAAAAAAAGAATGAGATGGGTACTGGAAAGTTGGGGTATTGAGTTTTTATTGAAAAAAGGAAGAGAATATTCCAAAAAAGCCTCAACAAAGTCCCACAGAATAATAAACAGAGCTACAGACAAGAAGAAGTGTAAGTAAACGGTCCCAGGCCAGCCTCAGAGAATGAGATGAGGGAGCAAGAACTGGGTGTTTGGGAGGAGAGGAGAAAAGAAATTTGACTCCGTGGAGAAAGACTAAGTGGTGGAAAAAGGAATGCAAGGCAGAGCCAGCCTTTGTTTCTGACCAACCCTGGAAAGGCTGGCTACAGGCAAAAAGGAGCCTGAGGTAGGGGATGCCCCCAGGGGGCCTTGAAGACAGCAGCAGCAAGAGAGGTGGCCAGGGCAGATGGCACCATCACCTCCTTACCTTCAGGCATCTCCTTGTCACAGATGTGGTGCGCATGAAGACCCTCACCAGCTTCAACAGTCAACTCGGTAGGCTCTGCAGCAGCAGCAATGGGCGCTGCTGCTACCGTGTCCTTAGCTGCTGCCTCACAGATTTCAGACTGAGGCTGCCCTGACCCCTCGTCCTGGTGCAACATAGGGCTGGCCCCGCAGAACACACAACAGCTCAGTATGTTCCCCATGGGACGCCTCGACTCCTGTCTCCCACCACCTGTGCCTCTACTCACAGTATTGGCCACACACTGCTGCTGCCCTAGGCCGAGGCTATGCTGCACTTACAGAGACGGTCTTGCCCACTGCTAGCCTGCTCACCCTACAGCCCAGCCCCGGCCGGGGCACGGGCCAAGGCCCGAACCCGGCCGCCTCCCCTGAGTTGACTTGTCTGGGAGGGTGAAAAAGAGCTAGCTAATTTAATAGGTTGTGAACCCAATAAACGCAGAGATACAACTGCTGAAGAGAGTACAAAAGGAGCTACTCCTCCTTCTGCAGTCACCTACAGACTGAAGCCCACTGGCCCAGGTGGAAGCCCAGGCATGTGACTCACAATGCCCCACCCCACACCTCACAATGCCCCACCCTGGTTGCCGCCCCTCCCCCACAGCCTGGGCTGCCCCACCCTGTGGCTTATGTCACTGCTCTCCTGGCCCCTCCTGCAGTGCCAGTGGGACTAAGATTTTCATTCATCACCCACCAGCTTCCTGAGCATTTTAGTCCTAAAAACAGGTTGGTTTGTTACTGGAAGCCATCTTCCTCTATGAGTTCTATGCAAAGTCTCAGTTAGCAGAGTAGGTCCCATTAGCAACCAAGTTGAACTTTTATTTGCTGACTCAATGTAGATACACCTGAACTGTTCACTGCTTTTGTAATGAAATACTCCTCTCCTGTCTTCCAATGAGTGGGAGTTTCTGTCTGCAACTTGACCACAGCAATCCCTAGGGCCCTAGCTCTACTCTCACTAAAGAGCTATGGCTGTGTGGGCTGGGCGTGGTGGCTCACACCTGTAATCCCAGCACTTTGGGAGGCCGAGGTGGGCGGATCACGAAGTCAAGAGATCGAGACCGTCCTGGCCAACATGTTGATACCCCATCTCTACTAAAAATACAAAAAAAAAAATAGCTCAGCGTGGTGGCACTCGCCTGTAGTCCCAGCTACTTGGGGAGTCCCAGCTACTGAGGCAGGAGAATTGCTTGAACCCAGGAGGCGGAGGTTGCAGTGAGCTGAGATCGCGCCACTGCACTCCAGTCTGGCACCTGGTGACGGAGCCGGACTCTGTCTCAAAAAAAAGAGTTATGGCAGTGTGTCTTGAATGACACCTTAGGACCCATCCTGTCTCCACCTCCTTCTCCATAAAATAGAAACCTAACTTGTCCCCTCAAGCTCTAAAATGCTGAAACTTATCAACTTCCTTTTCTCCCCTGTTTCTTCCTTCCATGGCAGGGGCTTTCAGATTTTCTCTCTTTACTAACAAAGCACTAAGCATGATTTTGTTATACAAAATCAAGAGCTGTAAAGTGGGTTACCACAGTCCTAACTCAATAAAAATGAATACTGAATATCTGGCAAGCAGTATGTGGCTGATAGTGTTCCAAGTGGGCTATGCTCATTTAACCCTCAGAAACAATCTCACCAGTTTTAGAGAAGACATTGAGATGGAGAAGGTAAGTTATCTCCCCAAGGTCACATGACTGCCCAGGCTGGGGCCATTATTTGATCTCAGGTAGTATGAATTCTCCAGTTCCTCAGGTGTGATTATCAGAAAGTGCATTATTCCATTTTCACACTGCTATAAAGAAATACCTGAGGTTTGGTAATTTATAAAGGAAAGAAGTTTAATTGACACATTCCACATGGCTGTGGAGGCCTAAGGAAACTTAATTGTAGCAGAAAGGGAAGCAGTTACTCCTTACATGGTGGCAGGCCAAAGAGTGTGAGCATGTGAAGGAGCAATGATCAAACACATAGAAAACAATCAGATCTCATGAGAACTCACTCACTATCATGAGAACAGCATGGGGGAAACTGCCCCCATGATCCAATTACCTCCCACCGAGTCCCTCCCTCAACATGTGGGGATTATGGGGATTACAACTCAAGATGAGATTTGGGTGGGGACAAGACCAAACCATATCAGAAAGTACAGGTAGAAGTCAAGCTTGGAGGGGAAGTGACATTATAGATTGGCATTTTTTTTAAAAAAACTTTTTTTTAATGTGAATTTTAAAATGCCTCCTCTTCATTCAACATTGATGAAGTCCCTTCTACATGCCAGACACCGTATGTGTTAAACAGTCCCAAATCTCAATGAGGGTCGGCAGATACACAAACAAAGGCTTAAGAAGTTCACTTTTCTGAGATCACACTACTGGACAGTGTATGAACCTGAGATACAAACCCACCTCTATCTGACCCCAAATACGATGCTGGGGTGGTTGTAATTTTATTCTGAAAATTTGAGTCACTGAACCATACAAAGGTTAGAAGTTCTCTGTCAGATGTGTGTGTAATGGTCTGTATAATAAGGAAGGACGAAGGAAGCAACAAGACCAATTAAGAGACTATCTAAAGAAAGACAAATGCTAAAGGCAGTGGCAGTGACACAAGTGGAGGAAAAAATTTTGTGATTATTGGGGAGACAGAACAGGAAGTACTTGGTCATGAGATGTGAGCAGGGAAGCAGAGGGAAATACAGGGCTGCTAGGGCTCCACTGGGGAAGACTGGGTACAAAGTTTTACCTTTCTCCTGGCAGAGAATGTAGGAAGAGAAATAGGTAAGGAGGAAAAGACAGTTTTTTATGCTCAGCGTCACATTAAAATGGAACTCTCTGGTCAAAGTTGAATATAAATCTCCATAGGCTAAGTCCATTTGTGACATCCCAACATAGGTTTTTAAAAATAACACATGTACTAAATCAAACCATTAAGAGTAACTGGGAAAATTTCCTAAAATTTACATGCTAAGTATATCACCACTTTTTATTAGTTTCATGGAGTAATTCTGAATCTATGGTTACAGCAAATGAGGGATCTTACATAAAATAAAGCTAACATTTTAAATTTAAAATTGTATTGTCCTCAGAGAACAGAGAAAGCAACTGAAGCCATGGGCATGGAAGTGATTGCCTTGAGAGGTTGTGTATACTAAGGAGAACTAGAAAGAAAGAAGACCTGGAGAATAGGGGCATTTACACGACATTAAGTAACGTTTGCAAAAGTGAGCACTCGGAGTCAAGAGACCTGCCTATGTATCAGGAATGGCTGCTTCTGTGAGTCGTTAGAAAGGAGATGACATCTGATTTCATTTCTGTAACAGCAGCACCTAGTTTTTATGCTTTTAGAGTAAAACACTGAAACATATATTCATGATATTAAGGTGTGAAAAGGCTTCACAGTTCAAGAAATTGGTAACAAGGGAAAACCTGTATAATTGGTCAATATCAAAATTGGTAAGTTATGTCATCAATAGACACTATTAGGAGATTTCAAAAGCAACTCTCAGTAGAGAATATAATCTACATATATAAAATGTCAATACACACATGCATACAAACATCTGCATATTGACACAAAATAAAAGGTTTATATCCAAAAACATGAATTTTTACAAATCATTAAGAAAAAATACAAATAACCCAAGAGAAGACACATGGCCCGATAAACATACGTGAAGGTGCTCTGTGAGTAGTTTTCAAAAAATATAAGACAAAATCTCAATGCAATATTACTATACCCACTCCAGAATATCAAAAATGCAAAAAGGCAGAAAGCACCAAGTATAGAGAAGGTGGTAAAATTTCTGGAATGTTCATTAACTGCCAATGAAGAGTGTAAACAGGCACAATCACTTCGAAAAACTGACAGCATCTTTATACATCAGCATAGCCTATAACCCAGGAATCTCTGTCCTACACATTTTTCCAACAAAAATGAAGTAAATGTTCACCAATAAAAACATACATCAAAATCTTCACAATAGTGCATACTCTAATAGCCAGAAACTGGAACCAACCTAAATGCCCATCAACAATAAGATAAGTTGTAGTATTTTCACAGAAATGAATATGATCAATAAGAATAAAGAAACTACAGCTCACAAATACATAATATTAATGAAAAGAAGCCAGACATAAACTAGTACGTGTTACGGTTTCATTTATATAAAGTATTTGCAGAGTAAGAGAATGACTGAAAGGAACAGGAAGGCACTGTTTCTTTTAAAAAGGAAGACTTAATATAAAAACACTGTCAGCAGAAATAAATAGTGGGTAGAACTAAACTGTGTCAGAAGTGACACAGTTGATGTACATGCTAGTGAAAGCTCCTTATCTTGACCTGGACTGGAAGAAGCAGTATTGTGCAGAGACCAAGAAAAGTGAGAATAAGCTAAAGGTCTTTGGGTTAAGTTAGAGATACTATTTTAAACTACCTTAGGAACAAAAAAATGGAAAAAAGACAATTTAAATAAAAATAATAAGACGGTAGAATAAAGTCCAAGTATATCAATAAATGCAAAATTAAAAACTTAAATTCACTAATTGAAAGAAAAAGACAAATTGAAAATGTTAACAAAATAAACTATTTGCTAGATATCAAAAAGGTTGATAGTAAAAGAAGGGAAAAATATAAATAAAACTGGTAAGGTATATTAATATTTGGGAAAAAGGAAGTCTGAAAACAAAAAGCATAATTAGAGATAGAGAAGATCAGTAAATAATGATGGAAGTCCAATTCACCAAAAAAAAAAAAACAATTCTGAACAGGTACACACCTAACAAAATAAGCCTAAAATTTATACAAATCAAAAAATTCACAGAACTTCAAAGCAAAAATGGTAACTGCAATATCACTGTAGGAGAATTCAACACACTGTTCTCAACTTCTGCCATCAATTCTCTACCCCGTCTCAGACTTTGTCTTCTCCTTAGATCAGAAACACCGTCTTGTTCCAAAGCACAGAATCAATGTTTTTGTTGTTTCTCATATCATATACAAAAACCTACTGAACAAGGAGGAATCTCGTGGATCTTAAGGACTAGCAGTCAATCCAGATGCATTCTGAACTCTTTTAGAGAAAGCTATTTTGTGATTAAACAACAAACTCAAGATTGCTAGCCTCTAAAACCTGTTGGGTACTAAGTGGTTTATTGCTGCCATCTGCTGGACACCGTGTTCATTTGCACGTAATCATGTTTGCCTAGAAGTCCTAGTAAGACAACGGTCTTAAACTGTTACCTTTCTGAGCCTCCTTTATCTAATGAGATGAAGATACTCTCTCTAAATTAAATGTTTGTATACAAGGTGTTGATCGGGGTTAAAAAAAGCTTTGTGCTATTTAAGCCTCTGGTAACAATGACTTTTTAAAATAAAAGGTTTATAGGAGTATAGAAAATTATACTGCCTGAAATCCACTTGGAATTTAATATATCCACCAAGACTGCCAATTTTCCCATACAACTACTGGAAAATCATATTTTATATGCTGAATAATTGCAATGAGTCACTTCAAACATACCAATTATACTTTACCTGTATGGCATATTATCCACATTACTTGCTGCATTTCTTAAAATATGCACATATAAATTCAAGGTAGGTCTTCTAACACTTGCCCATACCTGGTTCCCTTGTCTTACAGGCACACAGGAAGATTACACTTCCTGTCCCTTTAGTACTTAAGTGGGACCACATGATTAGTTCTGGTCAACAGATCATGAATGGAAGTGACAAGTGTTGCTTGCAGGCCAATGCAAGTAATTACACGTGTGAGACCCTCTGGCACTCTCTTCCTCTGCCATAGTGACAAGAAGGGACCCCGAAAGATGGTCAAGCCCACAAATCAAAGCAGCTTAGATCAAAGGCAGCTGCCCTAGAAGGCTGTCCAGACCCACAGCAGACTTTCTAAGAGTAAAATCCTTTTATTGTGTTATCCCCACTAAGAGTCGGCCCTGCAGTGTTCCCGCAGTAGAGCACAGGCCAAGGCTTCTCAACAGCGGCACTACTGCCATCTTAGGCTAGATAAATAATTCACTGTGGTCTCTGTCCTGTGCACTGTGGGATGTTAAACAACACCCCTGCCATCTACCCACTAGATACCAAAAAGCACTCATCAATATGACAACCAAAACCACTTCTAGTCATTGACCTCCTCCCCACTATCTTTCAGAACCACTGGCATAGATTAACCTACTAATACAGAATGTACATGTGTACATATGATGAATGTATATGTGAACATGTTGAGTATATTTAAGTCAAATGTCATATATTCTCATGCTTTATTTCCTAATAGGGTCAGATATTTTATAGGCTCTTAAGAAACATGAATTCCCATTTCTCAAAGTAGTAAAGTTAACTCATAAACTTTTTAAAAAATCAATCATAGTGCAAGTCTATCTATAATAGGATAAAAAAATGTTCCAAGGGTATATAAATCCATACATACTCTGCCGTTCATTTCAGAGGATTCATAGCTCCCAACCGGATGGACATTTCCAATGGGCTCCAAGCCATCTTCATCCCACGTATATATTCCATCACAGCTATCAGATGGAGAGAGTTCAAATGAAGAATCAGCTCTGTAGTCTGTATCCGGTGAAACCAAATTATTCCCAGAAGTATGTTTTGTACATTCACTCCTGTCTTCATTTCATTTAAAGACAGAGAGAAAAAAGATTATTGATTCACAAAAATATAACTGTTTCTCATGTCCTAAAAATATGTGTGAATACTTTGATATAGCAAAAAAGCTGGCCTTATAAAAAAGCACTAATAACTTTAGCATTTTCTATAACCTAAGCAATGAAAACATCAAGAGGCAAAATCTTTAAAATAACCTACTGAAATATTTTCTAATAGAAAAAAATTTATTTACATCATCTTTCACTTCTGTAATATTTCCAAAAATGTAAATAAAGTCTCATATTCCTATGTTTCCCAAGATATTTACTTTTAAACACTGACCAGGAACTACTTTTCCTCTGTGTACACTATTTAACTTCATAGATTAAATAATGTAGGGTACTCATAATTGCCTCCCTATAAGGAAACAAACTTGTTCTCGCAGTCACTTTTAGAAGACCTACAGACAATCAAGGGTTTGTACATGCATCTCTATGCATTGATCTGATTATACCAGGGGACAAACTGAGCAAACCGAAGGGACTGGACATACCACATGTTTATATCCAGTCCCTTCAGTTTGTTCTATTTTCAAGCATATGGGTGTACAAACACCAAATGCATTTTCTCCAGCATTTAGTAACGGGATAACCAAACATAAGAGGAAATGTTTAACAGGTATTATTTCGCTTTCTTCAGTTTAAAAAATAAATAAAGCTCCCTCTGGATGTGTATCTACAAAAATTGCTAAGCAACAAAAATTTTTTAGGATAAAAAAATCAATCAGATTAGACATAACCTATATTATCTCATTTTACCCTTTGGTACAGCTTTACTCTTAACAAACAGCAATGATATGCTACCCTAAGAGAAGAGATGGTTTGATGAATGTCATACCACAAGTTGAGGTAAGTAGGGGAAAAGTCATTTAGAAGTACTGTCTATACTAAGCAGGAATAAGTCTGTGTAGAACAGTCAAAGAACAAAGATTAAGAGTGGTTTTATTAACGTTGTTTTAGATACAGTGAAAAATGGGGTATGGAGCAAAAGTCACAAGGAAAATAAATGTTACCCCACTCCAATTTTGTTTAGATCCATCCCTCCATAAAACTGATAGTATCTTGAAATCTGTCTGAAAATAATCCTAAATGTAAGTTCAGTTATATTATCTAAAAGAAAGCAAAGAAACTTAAGGTTGGTAATATTTACCAGAGACACTTATATATCTATCCAGTTTTACCGAGGGCTTTTTCATTTTCCTTGGGGGAATCAAATATATCCTGTGCTGGCACATTTTCACTTTTCTCTGAGAGACATTTCCTCTGGAGTTATTCTAGTTCTGTTAGAGTCTTCTGTGTCTATAAAATCATCACTAAAGTCTTCAGTTAGATCATTCTCATCAGAAGATGACAAAGAAGACAAGAAAATGTCATCCACATCATCACTCAGGTGTCTCATTTTAGCATCGTGTTTCATGGTCTGGATTTTGTCCTGTAACTTTCATTTTCAATTACTTCTTGATCCTTATTAATGGCTCTGTCCCTAGTCAAAACTGTAGCATCTTCCTCTACATGTGTGTCAGCAAGTGAATTTTTATTTCCATTAACAGTGATAGTCCCAGAAAATGGAGATCGGCTAGATTTCAGTAGAGAGGGATGAACCATTCTATAGCCTAAAGTAGAAGTTACACCTGGATGATTTGGTAAAGCGAACTTCTTTCCACCGACAGTATAAGGCCTATTAAATCCATACCCAAAATGTTCATTTCCATTGAGTACGTCTGACTGCCAGGAATTTCCTATTATCGTACTTGACTGTAGAGGCACTCTAACTGATAGCTGTTGGTTTTGATAAGGCTTTGTAAGATCCACAGCTCTATTAAAGGAATGTGATCCGGTTATAGATGAAGGTGGAAGGAACAAATTCTGAAAGGAATGTGAAAAACTTTGTGACCTTACCATTTTTTCACAATCACTAGATTTACTACTGTCTGGGGATTCAGCTAAGCTTTCACCAGAACTGCTTCTGGTGGCACAGGAGTTTGCTCTAGGACTTTGCATGCTACTAGCCGAGCGGTTTCCATAAAATCCATTCAACTGTGATTTTGGAGTATTGACTGAAGAATATGAAGTCCTTCCTAATAATGTGCCTTTGGTAAATTTATCCAAATTAGATGGTCCAGAAAAAGACTTTTGGTTTAACTCCTCTGTGGATGACACTGACATAGTGGATGGCTTTGCTAACTTTGACGTAAATAACGAAACACTGTTCAAACCTCCCTTTATCCCATTTTTATCAAACAGTCTTTGAGTAGTAACATGTTTTTCGGGATCAATTATTTTATCATGTGAATTTTGAGTATTGTTAGGCTCTTCGGAACCTTGTGCACAAAGCTAGTATTTATTTGCTTTTCTCCAATTGAATGAATGAGATGATAAACAATCAGAGCCATTATTTTTGATGTAACTTTTGATGTTATTATTCTTGGAAGTTCCTAATAAATTAACAGTTGTCCCATTTGGCATTGAGCAATGTACTTCCTACAGATTTTGTTCCATACTTTGGCAACTTGGAGCCCAAAATGTCTTGATTTGTGTTTTTTCTTCCATGAGCTGTAAGGTGCATGTGTTCTTAAAATTTGACAGAATCTGTGAAGAGAAAAAAGAAGTACATTAAACATTCCTAAATAAGGATAATTACTTGAATTATTATACGTTATGATACTTATACTTTTATATGCAGAAAAGCCCAAACGCTACTCATGATTTCTATAGAACTCCTAGAAAATAATGAATACACTAATTAATAAATTTATTTTGGAAGAAAATAAAGAATATTTTTTTTAACTTTTACAAACGTATGTTATGAATGATGACCACAAAATCCAGAAATAATGAAATTAAACTACCAAATTTGACTATGTAAAAATAATACTTTCAGAGTACTTCTTCCAATTTCCAATCCAAGTAATTTTTTTGTTTTGGGTAATAGTCTCTCCTTTAAAAATAAAAACATACGGAAAGCCATAGCCAGTACACTCAGGCAAGAGAATGAAATAAAGGGCATTTAGGATGGAAAAGAAGAAGTCAAACTAACTCTGTTTGCCAATGATGTGATTATATATCTAGAAAATCCTACAGACTTCTTCAAAAGATTCCTAGGTTTGATAAATACATTCAGTAAAGTCACAGGTTGCAAAATCAAAGTACACAAATCAGTAGCACACCAACAATGACTAAGAATCAACAACTCAATCTTTTGACCATAGTTGAAAAAAAAATACCTAGGAATACACTTAACCAAGGAAGTAAAAGATCTCTACAAGGAGAATTGCAAAATACTTCTGAAAGAAATCACAGACAATGCAAATGAATGGAAAAATACATCCCACACTCATGCATTAGAGGAATCAGTATCATGATAATGACCTTGCTGCCAAAAGCAGTCTACAGATTCAATGCAATTCGTATCAAAATACCAACATCATTTTTCACAGAATTAGACAAAACAATCCTAAAATTCACATGGACCCAAAAAAAGAGTACAAATAGTCAAAGCAATCTTAAACAGAAAAACAAATCTGAAGCCATCACATTACTCGACTTCAAATTATACTACAAGGCTACTATAGTAAGCAAAATAGCATAGTACTGGTATAAAAGTACATACATAGAGCAAAGAAACAGAGTAGAGAACTCAGAAGTAAAGGCAAATACAACCAACTGAACTTTGACAAAGCGTACATAATAAAAATTGGGAAAAGAACACCTATTCAATAAATGGTGCCAGGAAAACTGGAAAGTTACATGTAGAAGAATGAAATTGAATCCCTATCCCTTGCCATATACAAAAATCAACCCAAGATGAATTTAAGACTTAAATCTAAGGCATGAAACCATAAAAATCCTACAAGAAAACCTAGGTAAACTCTTCTGAATATTAGTCTAGGCAAAGAATTTATGACTAAGACACCAAAAGCAAATGCAACAAAAAATAAATGGGACCTAATTAAACTAAAAAGCTTCTGCTCAGCAAAAAATAATCAGAGCAAACAGACAACCCACAGAATGGAAGAAAATATTTGCAAGCTATGCATCTGACAAGAGACTGATATCTAGAAGCTGCAAGGAACTCCAACTAATCTGCAAGAAAAAAATAAAATAATCCCATTAAAAAGTGGTCTAATTAAATCAATAAACATTTCTCAAAAGAAGGTATACAATGGCCAAAAAACATGAAAAAAATGCTCAACATCACTAATCATCAGGGACATGAAAATTAAAACCACAATGAGATATCACCTTATCCCAGCCAGAACGGCTATCATTAAAAAGTCAAAAAACAATAGATATTGGCATAGATGTGATGAAAAGGGAATATTTATATACTGCTGGTGGTAATATAAATTAGTAACACCTCTACAGGAAATAGTATGGAGATTTCTAAAGAACTAAATCTACGATTTGATACAGCAATCTCACTACCAGGTATCTACCCGAAGGAAAATTGTATTTTAAAAAGAGCTGCATTATGTATGTTTATTGCAGCAAAATTAACAGTTGTCAGATGTAGAACCAACCTAATTACCCGTCAATTGATGAATGAATTAAGAATATGTGGCATATATACACGAAGAAATATTACTCAGCCGTAAAAAAGAATGAAATAATGTCTTTTGAAGCAACGTGGATGGAGATGGAGGCCATTATTCTAAGTAAGATTATTCAGGAATGGAAAACCAAACACCATATGCTCTTCGTTATAATTGGGAGCTAACCTATGGTTATGCAAAGGCATACAGAGAGGTATAATGAACACTGGAGACAAAGAAGGTGGGATGGTGGAGGGGGATGAGAGATTTTTTAAAAAACTACATAATGTAGTAGGATACAATGTACACTATTTGGGTGGCATGTGCACTGAAATCTAACTTCACTACCATACAATTCATTCATGCAACCAAAAATCACCTGTTTCCTTAAAGTCAGTGAAACAAAAGTTAAAGAACATATACTTTTGAAGATGGCCAATTAGGAGCAGCTCAGCATTGCAGCTCCCAGTGAAAGCACAGAGGGTGAGTGGACGCCGCATTTCCAGATGGATTTTTATTGCCCACAGACCAGGAGATTCCCAGGAGGAGGAGCCCCATGGGTCGCCAGCGCAGCTATTTTGGCCAGTGCGGTGCTTCTCTGCACAAAATACACGGATCCAGGCATTGTTTTAGCTGGCGATTGGAGCTCCTGGGAGACAGAGTCTCCCACCCAATTGATAAAAAAGGGGACTGAAACAGGGAGCCAGGCCACGAGATTCCCAGGCAAAAAAGTGCTATGAATCTCAGCGCAGTGCAGTGGGTCGCCGCATGGGAAATCACAAAGATTCTGGCACTTTTTCAAGAGGTGACTGCAACACCTGGGAGACAGAGTCACCTGTTCAACTAAAAGAAAAAAAAAAAAGGGCTCTGAGGCAGGGAGCCAGATGATCAGGCTCCCACCCCCACAAAAAAACAGCAATCTGAAATTCTCTGGATTGAGAATTTCACAGCAAGCACAACTGAACCCAGGATGGTCCAGCTCTGTTGGGGAGGTGCATCTGCCATTACCGAGGCAGTCCACCACTATGGAGGTAGTCCACCATTACAGAGGAGGGCCACCATTGCCGAGGCAGTTCCAACTATACCCATACAAACAGGACTGCAGGGAAGTTCACAAGGCAGCTGGGTGGAGCCCACAGCAGCTCAGCAAAGCCTCTGCAGGCAGACAGTGATTAGGCTGCCTCCTCTCTTGGCAGGGCAGCCCTGAAGAAAGGTAGCAGCACAACAGAAACTCATAAATAAAGTCCTAACTCCCCAGGACAGAGCACCTGGGGAAAAAAAAATAAAACTGGGTTTATGAGTACGGCTGCAGCAGACTTAAATGTACCTGCCCAGCAGCTCTGAATGAACAATGGAGCTCACAGCTCAGCACTTGAGCTCCTATAAATAACAGACTGTCTCCTCAAGCAGCTCCCTGACCCCATATCCAAAATGTCACCTCATAAAGGAGAGCTCAGACTGACATCAGGCAGGTATCCTTCTAGGACAAAGATAGCAGAAGAAACTGGCAGCAACCCTTACTGTTCTGCAGCCACTGAAGGTGATTCCCAGGCAAGCACGGCCTGGAGTGGACCTCAGCAGTCCTATAGCAGAGGGGCCTGTTAGAAGGAAAACTAAGAAACGGAAAGAAATAACTTCATCATCAAAAAACTAGACGTCCAGTGAGAAACCCCATCTGAAAATCACCAACCACAAAGACCATACATAGATAAATCCACAAAGATGGGAAGAAACCAGCGCAAAAAGGAGGAAAACACCCGAAACCAGAACACCTCTCCTCCTACAAGGGATCACAACTCCTCACCAGCAAGGGAACAAGGCTGGATGGACAATGAGTGTGATGAAATGACTTAATCAGGCTTCAGAAGGTGGGTAATAAGAAACTTCTGTGAGCTAAAAGAACATGTTCTAACCCAATGCAAAGAAACTAAGAACTGAAAAAAGATTTGATGAAATGCTAACGAGAACAACCAACTTAGAGAGGAATGTAAGTGAATTGATGGAGCTGAAAAACACAAGAACTTTGCGAAACATATGCAACTTTCAACAGCCGAATCGACCAAGCAGAAGAAAGGATATCATAGATCGAAGATCAACTCAATGAAATAAAACAAGAAGGCAAGAGTAGAGAAAAAGGGTAAAAAGGAATGAACAGACTCTCCAAGAAATATGGGACTATGTGAAAAGAACTAATCTACGTTTGATAGGTGTACCTGAATGTGACGAAGAGAATGAATCCAAGCTGGAAAATACTCTTCAGGATATTTTCCAGGAGAACTTCCCCAACCTAGGAAGGCAGGCCAATATTCAAGTTCAGGAAAGACAGAGAACATCACAAAGATATTCCTTAAGAAGAGCAACCCCAAGGCACATAATCATCAGATTCACCAGGGTTGAAATGAAGGAGAAAATGCTAAGGGCAGCCAGAGAGAAAGGTCGGGTTACCCACAAAGGGAAGCCCATCAGACTCACAGCAGATCTCTCAGCAGAAACCCTACAGGCAAGAAGAGGGTGGGGGTCAATATTCAACATCTTTAAAGAAAAGAACTTTCAACCCAGAATTTCATATCCAGCCAAATTAAGCTTCATAAGTGAAGGAAACATAAATTCTTTGTGAACAAGCAAGTACTCAGAGATTTTATCACCACCAGGCCTGCTTTGCAAGAGCTCCTGAAAGAGGCACTAAACATAGAAAGGAAAAACCAGTACCAGCCACTCCAAAAACATACCAAATGGCAAAGAGCAGCAACACAATGAAGAAACTGCATCAACTAACCGGCAAAACAGCCAGCTAGCATCAAAATGGCAGGATCAAATTCACACATAACAATATTAACGCTAAATGTAAATGGGCTAAATGCCCCAATCAAAAGACATAGACTGGCAAACTGGATAAAAAGCCAAAACCCGTCAGTGTGCTGTATCCAGGAAACCCATCTCACATGCAAAGATACACAAAGGCTCAAAATAAAGGGATGGAGGAAGATTTACCAAGCAAATGGAGAGCAAAAAAAAGCAGGAGTTGCAATTCTCATCT
>PVKV010021889.1:0-36578 GCA_004027835.1 Alouatta palliata | reverse complement strand
CTGGAGTGCAATGGCGCGATCTCGGCTCACCGCAACCTCCGCCTCCTGGGTTCAAGCAATTCTCCTGCCTCAGCCTCCCGAGTAGCTGGGACTACAGGCACGCGCCACCATGCCAAGCTAATTTTTGTATTTTTAGTAGAGACGGGGTTTCACCATGTTGACCAGGATGGTCTCGATCTCTTGACCTCGTGATCCACCCACCTCCGCCTCCCAAAGTGCTGGGATTACAGGTGTAAGCCACCGTGCCCGGCCAAGAAGTGCATTTTTAAATGAATGGCTCAGAGACTATGACAATCCACATTTTAAAAATGAAATTGTGTATATCACATAATACCAAAAATCGATTCCAAGATGTCACAAAACTTGAATGAAAAGGAAAATTATAAAATTTTCAAAAGACAACATACATTAATATATTTGTCATTTAAGAACAAAGAAGGGCTTCTTAAAACATAAAAATTATGAAACAAAAAGTAGAGTATTTAAAATACAACTACCTCCAAATTAAGATTATATACGATTGAAATTTTCTATTAAAAATATTTTAAATGTAAAAACTCTGGCAATCGAAAAGCACAATAATAGTACAAAGTAGGGGCCATAAATTAAATGACTTAATTTAATCAATGAATTAAATAATGAATTAATATACAAAAAATGTAAAGAATTTCCCTGAATCAATCAAGAAAAAGACAAACAATTCAAAAGAAAATAGACTAAAGACATAAAGCAATATCATAAAGGGAAAATACAAATGGACCGTAAGCATATGTTCAGATTGCATTAGTAATCAAAGAAATGCCTATTAAAACCACAATGAGAAAACTTTTCACATCTACCCATTTGGTAAAAATTGGACAATACCTACTACCGGCAAGAATGTAGTACAACTGTGACCTGACACCCACCACTGATAGAAGAGAAAATACTTTGCAATCACTTTAAAAAATAATTGGCATTAACTAATAAAATTAAACAGGCCCAGATATTCTCCTAAGGCTATATCCTGAGTAACTCCTATACATATGCAAAAGATGTATCCAAGATTACTCATAACCACATTGTTTTTAGCAGGGGTCAGTACACTTTTTCTGTAAAGGGATAAATGGTAAATATTTTATTCTTTGTGGATCATCCAGCAGCCAGTCAACTCTGCCATCGTAGCAAGAAAGCAGCCCTTAGACAATACATAAACAGATAAACATAACTATGTTCCAATAAAACTTTTCTATGAACGTTGAAATTTGAATTTCATATATTCACATACCATGAAATATTATTTTTCTTTTGATTTTTTCTAACCACTTAAAAATATAAAACTATTATGTTTTATAATAAATTATAAAATTTATGGATCAGGAGGATTTGGCCCATAGGACTTTTTTTTCCAGCCTCTGGTTTATCATGCAAAAAAAAGAAAAAGAAAAACAACTCAGTGTCTATCAACAAAGAGCTCAATAAACTATGACATATAGACAATGGATATTATACAGGGGAGAAGAAGAATGAAATTCACACATTAGCATGAATCAAACACAAAAATAAGCCAAAAAAAAAAAAAAGACTACTGTGTCAGTCAAAGTCCTCTAAGAAGCAGACACCAACACAGAATCAAATGTGTAAGAGTTTTATTGAGGGGAAATACCTATGGTAAAGAAGGTAGAGCAGGAACTGGAGAAAGTCTAGAAGAATCATCAGACTGCAAGTCTGTCCCCACGTGAAAAAGAGGAAGAAATGTTTGGAACGCATCTTAGACTGCCACGCAGCCTAGCGAGTTTATTCAGGGAGTCCTCGAGCGAGGTTGGTCCACAGTAGGCTTTTTACTGTACGTTTTTATTTTTTATTTTTTTTAGAGATAAACTCTCCCTCTGTCACCCAGGCTAGAGTGTAGTGGCATGATCATAGCTCATGGTAACCTTGAACTCCTGGCTCAAGTGATCCTTCCACCTCAGCCTCCTAAGTAGCTGGGACTACAGGTGTGCACCACCATTTTTTTTTAGAGACAGGGTCTCGCTATGTTGTCCAGGCTGGTGTCAAACTCCTGGCCATGTACGATCCTTGACTCCTGCCTCCTAAAGTGCTGGGATTACAGGCATGAGCCGCTGCACCCAGCCAAATCTATCTTAGCAGCCTTACCACAATGCGTCATTGCCAGTGAACTGCATATGGGAGACAGGCAATAACACCCATGGATTTTAGAGGTCAGCAGCTAAGCTTTTAGTCAGTTGATCCCTTGCAGAAGGAAGTCTCTGAAGGAAGTTCCCATGGCCGTTGCAGCCACATAAAGTATAAAACCTACTCATATAAAGTTCTAAAACAGGCAAAACCAAACACTGTTTTGTTTGTTGATTTACACGTAGATACTGAAACATAAAGATAAGCAAAGGAATGATAAACATAAACTCAGGATGGCAGTTTACTGTGGGGGAGGGTGGCGATAGTAAGTGAGGAATTTCACAGCATGACTTATCATTAAGGCACTGAAAACATGTACTTAAGCTGGATAGAGGGCGCATAGGTATATATTGTTTTATTATTCACTAAGCTGTGCATAGATATTTTACACACTTTTTTGTATGTATAATATATTGTCCAATAATTTTTATTGTAAAATATCTTTTGCATATCTAAGGAGTAGGGTGTGTAAATATTCAATCATGCTATAGGTATAATGGCTATGGGCTTGGACGTTATAAACTTTCAAGATGAGTACGTAAAGCAACCTAGCTGAAGCTCAATAAATCAAAGCTCTTTTCCTCCCTTCCCTCATGCCAAAGGCTTCAGTCCTCTTCTGTATTTCTTCAAGTTCTTCTAGGAAATGGTTCTTCTGGTTTTACTGAGGAAGTCAATCAGTGCAATCTAATGGTCACCGTCCAATGGGATCTCAAAGAGCTGCTTCTCCATCTTTCTCCTTCCTTTCATCATTGTAGGTGTGGCCAGAACAGCATGATTCTGTCACCTTCCTGATCACTATTCACAGTAACAGAATTCATCAAGGATAGATCAGCCTCCATTGGTAAAATGCTCCAGAGATGTGTGAATCTGACCTGTTCCAATATTAACTTCCTCTAAAATTCGGAAGCATAGTCTGTATTCTCATAGTGCGTTACATTCCCAACCAGCTCAACCCATTGTAGTTCTCACTAAATGGCTCTGCATTGGACTAGTGGTTAAGACTCTTGGCTTGAAAGAGAAATAAAGAGAAACTTGATACTGTTGAGGCAGAATTTCCCATTCCTAGCTCATTATTATATATCAGTAATTGAATTTAAATGCTAACAGATTCCATTTTTGCTACTATTGAGATTTTTTTTTTTGATCCAGGGATATATATTATAGTAAAATATTTCTTTCTTCTTTTCTTTTTTTTTTTTTTTTTTTTTTTTTTTTTTTTTTTTTTTTTTTGAGACAGAGTCTTGCTCTGTCTCCCAGGTTGGAGTGCAGTGGCCCAATCTTGGCTCACTGCAGCCTCTGCCTGCCCATTTCAAGCGACTCTCCCACCTGAGCCTTCCAAGTAGCTGGGATTACAGGCACAAGTCACCATGCCTGGCTAATTTTTGTATTTTTCAGTAGAGATGAGGTTTTGTCACGTTGGCCAGGCTGGTGTCTTGAACTCCTGGCCTCAACTGATCCTCCCACTTTGACCTCCCCAAGTGCTGGAATTGCAGGCATGAGCCACCACACCCAGCCTTCTAGTAAAATATTTCTGACATCTAATAATTATTGCATTCCATGAATGTTGTTAATTTGGTCATGAATGTATCTTCATTTACTAGAATGCTGTTCTCAGTTTGCTAGTGTTATTTTAAAAACTTTTTATTTTCATAATTCAAGTTGGACTATAATTTTTGTGTAAAGAAAGAGTAGCTGTGTTAATTCTGTTACTGAGGCTATTTATATTATAAATGAATAAGGAAACTTTCCATATATCTTCTTGCTCTGTTTTTTGTACATTTGAAAGACCCTAGCCAATAAAACCACCCACTCATGCCCTCATATCCTTTCCTAACTTTTGACATCTCTAGAAATGGGTCCTTAGCTATTCTGCCTTTCAAGATTTTCCATATCTAACGTAAATTTTTGTAGCTAAAGTTTCCTCAAAATTAGTTCATATTTTGAATGTTCAAACTTATTTTAATTATACAGAAAGATTTCTATTTTTTTATTTATCCCCTCATCAAAAAACATTTAAAGAAAAAATTGACTTCGTGAAAATGTCCACAGTTGATTGTCTTTTAATTGTTCACGTTTGGCTTAATATTATTCCCTCTTTTTGTTGTCATAAAATGTTATTTTCCTTTCTTCTTCTAACTTGGATTGAATCTTTGGTCAATTTCATTCGTCAACTCCTATCATTCACTTTCATGTTTTTAATTTTAAATCTATTTCTTTCATCACTGCTTTTATAGTACCTGTGAGTCTGAATTGGAGAACTCTCATTTTCACTGTTTTCTAAGACATATATATGTGTGTGGGTGGGTGTTTTTGTTTCAGGGTTTTTTATGCTTTTCTTTTGTAGAGACAGGGCCTCATTTTATCGCCAAGGCTGGTCTTGAACTCCTGGCCTCAAGCAATCCTCTCACCTTGGCCTCCCAAAATACTAGGATTACAGGCATGAGCAACAGAGCCCAACCTATAATATCTCTAAGATATTTTAAAGTACAAGTTGAGGGTTTTTTCTTGTTTTTAGGCGATTTCACTGTTTTCCCGTGTGATTAGGGTTTGAGATAACAGAAAATGCACATATAATTTCTCCCATTGGAAATGTATTAAGACTGTCTTTGTGATCCAATTATATCTCATAGTTGTTCAATGAACTCTTATCAAGGAGTATTTCAACTATATGTAAGACACAAATTTCAATTTAGTCTATTTAATTAAACTTAGTAATGTTATTATCCAGATTCACCGTGTTCTTAATTTTGGCTGCTCCATCTTTCAAAAATGTAGAAAACTATGCTAAAATCTTTCTCTTCTTCTGGGCTTGCAATTTTTTTCTTCTCAGGTACCTTATATAAAACTATTTTATTGTATATGTCAATAACATGTTACCCATTGCATGAATATTCCTGACCATTATGTCTGTAATATGCCTTGTACTTTTCATAGGATTCAAAAGACCCTTCCATCACTTTTAATGCTGGTATACTTTTAATTCTTAATTATACAATATGAATACAGGAGTCTTTTAGTCATGACTTTTGCTTTTTTGTTTGTTGCCTGCACGTATTAACCCAACATTTTGGTTTCAATCTTACTCGGTTTTTTCTTCATCTTTCCTTTCTTAATAGATGTGTCCTTTACAAATAACACATAAGATTTTGTTTGCTGAGTTTTTTTTCCCCTATACTAAGGCTAATTTTATGTTATTCAAATATCTTGGCCTATTTATGTTTACTATCATGAATATGTAAAATACATGAAATGTTCAATAGTATTTATGTTCATCTTGTTTCATGCTTTTGGGCTTGGGAGAAATCTTTATTGCTGTTTTTCGTGTTTTCTTATAGTTTCACATCATGTTCTATTTGGTGTGTCTTCTGTAGTGATATGAAAATTGTCGATTTTAAAAATGTATACTGATGATTACCCTTGAGTCTTAGATTAAGACTTAAAACAGGCTGGGTGTGGTGGCTCACGCCTGTAATCCCAGCACTTTGGGAGGCCGAGGCAGGAGGATCACTTGAGGTCAGGAGTTAGAGACCAGCCTGGCCAACATGGTGAAACTCCATCTCTACTAAAAATACAAAAATTATCCAGGCATGGTGATGGGCGCCTATAATCCCAGCTACTCGGGAGGCTGAGGCAGGAGAATCGCTTGAACCGGGAGGCAGACGTTGCAATGACTTGAAACGTCTTATAGTTAAATATTATTTCCTAGTTGATATTTTCCTACTACAGCAACTCTGCTTTTTTACTTATTTTGGTTCATTTATTGGCCATCTTCAATGTCTTGTGGGATAATATCCCAGAGAAAGGGTTCATAGGTATTTCACATTCTGGGGCTTTTCAGTGTCCCCTAACTCCCCTACCCCACCAAATAAAAAAGGAAAGAGGTCTCATTGATGCCTTCTCCTATGAATAATTTTGCCAATACAAAATTTAGGGACTCAGAGATTTTTTCTTTCAAAACAGTAAGTTCAAGAAGACTAAAAGTCAGCCTGGGTAGAATTAAATAAACTGCTTGGCCAGGCACGATGCTCAGGCCTGTAATCCCAGCAATATGGGAGGCCACGGCAGGCGGATCACCTGAGGTCAGGAGTTCAAGCCCAGCCTGACCAACATGGAGAAACCTCACCTCCACTAAAAATACAAAATCAGCTGGACCTGGTGGTGGACGCCTGTAATCCCAGCTACTCAGGAGGCTGAGGCAGTAGAATGGCTTGAACCCAGAAGGCGGAGGTTGCAGTGAGCCAAGATCATGCCATTGCACTCCAGCCTGAGCAACAAGAGTGAAACTCCTCCCAAAAAAACAAAAAACAAAAATACTGTTGTGGTGTTTTTCCTTCCTGATTGGATAACTATTATAGAGCGATCTATGGATAAGAATACAGACACATCTTTGTGACGGTACCACAACACAAGACGGCCTTCATGTTTCCTCATCTTTTATTTTATTAATTGTATTTGGTACGTCTCGGCCTTCAGACAGGTTCTCTCTCTCTCTTTTTTTTTTTTTTTAAACAGAGTCTTGCTCCGTCGCCAGGCACCAAGCTGGAGTGCAATGGTGCAACCTCAGCTCACTGCAACCTCCGCCTCCCGGGTTCAAACAATTCTGCCTCAGTCTCCCGAGTAGCTGGGACTACAGGCGCGTGCCACCACGCCCAGCTAAACTTTGTATTTTTAGTAGAGATGGGGTTTCACCATGTTGGCTGAGTCTCGATCTCTTGACCTCAAGATCCACCCGCCTTGGCCTCCCAAAGTGCTGTGAGTACAGGCGTGAGCCACCGCTCGCAGCCCATCATTATCATTTTTTTTGCACATTTCCTCCAAACATTAAGAGCCTTTCTTAATTTGATTTAACATGGGAGTTGTCTAACAGTTTTAGCCATAGAAACAATTTCCAACAAAATCTGATGCCCAAATTACAATAACTATTTTTAAAAAGACCAAAAATAAGGTGCCGTGGTTATAGCTGAAGTGGGGCTAAGGAGCCCTTGGCCGCACTCCCTAAAACCCCTTCACCCCTTCACCCTCTACCCCAGCCTCTGAGACCCTACCACGTAGCTCTAAGGTGTTCAGTTTGAAAACCACTGCACTTCTGAATAAATTTTCTGCAGTGTTAACTTGCTTCTTTACTGCTTCTAATGTTGATTTTACTGCTATGACTTCATTTTTAAAACAAAATACTGTTTTGTGTATCAGACTCATTCCTCACTTCCTAAAGTTATGTATCTAATTCTTTATACACCTGTAACTTTAAAAAGCTTACACTCTACATATAATTGGCAACAGAACCAAATATTTTCAAAGAAGGAAGATTTATTAACATTTGGAGAAATTTTAATAGCACATTTGGCATTCATTGATGGTATGTCTCTTTGAAAAGCCAGAGTAGTAAAAAAGGAATCTATTTTACAATTTTCTATTCATAAAGAGAGGTTAAATGTACATTTTTAAAATAAATTTTGACCTACTAAAAACATGTGTCCAAAGGTGGGAGGATTACAGGATGTCAATTAGCCCTGGTAACCACATAAATTAAAAAGGAATGCAATATACTATGTATTTTTTGTTAGGTTTCTGCTTCCAGATCTTTTATCAACCATTTAAAAAGTCATTAAATTTCGGTTTCCTTAAAAGCTTTTCTTATCACAATAATCTCCCTTTTCATCAAAGTCTATTGTGTTTTCATCTCATCCTTGGCTTCCTGAAGTTTATTGAGCTCAAATGAGATGTTTTCTAAAATTTTCTGCTCTTTCCTATAATAAATTTTTTTCACGGGACACTATTCCTCTGCCTCTCTGGCTTTATGTTTTCTCTCTTCCACATTCAATTCTTTGATCAGGGAGAGATCTGTTTTGATTTTTCCTCATAAAAGCATGTGTGGTTTTGCTCTGGTCTCCATGCCTGTCTCTCTGCCCCCTGTTATAAACTAAACGTCTCTGCCCATTCCGAGACAACTTTCCCATGATCGCAAGTTACTTAACCTAAGGAAGGATCTCCGGGTTGTCTCTCTTGTCTGAAGCAGTGTATATTTTTCCTTGTCAAAAACACTGAATGAAAAACTTAGTCTCCTATTTATACTAACCCCTGTTTTTCTCAGTTGCCAAATTCTCATCTCTTCATTAGCATTAGTGGGAACTGCAGCCCAGGCGTGAGTGAAGAGAAAGATGGAAAAAGGAAGAAAGAAAGAGAGAGACTCTATAATGAGGAAAGAATTTCCTATGACCTCTTTTTCCCTACACGGACATACTTTGCTCCTTGGAGCTTCCTCTAAGTTCTGCAGAGTAGAAATTTCTCCTGGCTTCCCGTAAGTTATTAAGTAATACTTCTGGCTTCCAACTCTATTGGAAATTTGAATACCTTTCTATATTTTCATAATTATGTCAGTGGGAAGGTGGGAGGGGGTAAATGAGAAGTCTCTAGTATCCAGCCATCATATCCCACAAACTAGTGTGGTAATTCAAATACATCAGGCCACTGATCAAACCTTCGATCTTCCCTGAAATTATTAGGAATGGTTGGTAGTATTGAGAGGGAAATTTGAGTGAAATTTGTGAACATGTGTAACAGGTAAACGTTCAACCCTAGGCAACCCTTGAATGTGAAAAAGGCAGTGGAGGACTTGTGTATGTGCATGTGCTTGTCCATACGACATGGACATGTCCATTTATATACATGATGTGGAGGTGGTAAAAAAAAAAGTCAAGGGGTGAATAAAGAAGAAATCTAACAACATTTAAAATCAGAGTTTCTTTACTAATTTCTGGAGTGTTTTTTGGGAAAACACTTAAAGGTTATTAATTTTCCTTTCCTCTGGACTCCAATCCACTTGGTGCATAGAACTGAAAGGTTCTTTGATGGTGAGCCACTCAGCATCCATTCACCTTTCTTCCATCCTAACAAGCACCCAATTTTCATTCAAATCCTCTGACTCCCTCAGCGAGCCCTTGTACTTTGAGGAATACTGACCTAACACTAGTGCCTTGGGTGGCTCCTGATTGGTCTAATCCAATCAGGGTTATCCCATCTCCCTACCACAGGGGTTAATCGGGTAATTGGCCTAAGCCAGTTAATGCCTGGCTCTCTCCAGCCTCAGGAACTGATCTTTATAACCTTGAAATAGGCCAATGTTTCTTTTAAAACACATACACACAAAAATACAAACATAAAGGAAAAGATCAGTAAATTGAACTTCATTAAATTAAGACTTTCTATTTATCAAGACACCATTAAGAGAGTGAAAGGCAGGGGGGTGCGGTGGCTCACACCTGTAATCCCAGCACTTTGGGAGGCTGAGGCGGGCAGATCACCTGAGGTCTGGAGTTCAAGACCAGCCTGACCAACATGGAGGAAACCCGTCTCTACTAAAAATACAAAATTAGTCGGGCAGTGTGGCGCATGCCTGTAATCCCAGCTACGTGGGAGGCTGAGGCAGGAGAATTGCTTGAACCCGGGAGGCCGAGGTTGCGGTGAGCCGAGATAGTGCCATTGCACTCCAACCTGGGCAATAAGAGCAAAACTCCATCTCAAAAAAAAAAAGAGTGAAAGGCATGACACTGAGTTGGAGAATAGGATTTTCATCTAGCATGTATAAAGAACCCCTACATATCAATCATTAAGAACAGGCACAACATGTTCAACCCTAGGCAACTGTCTTGAACAGGAACCTCACAAAAGACCATATGCAAATGGCCAAAATTCATGAAAAGGTTCTCAACATTACTGGTCATCACAGAAATACATGTTAAAAACACAATGAGATATCTCTATACATCTGTTAGAACATGTTTAAAAATGTAATGTAACAATACCACTTATAGACAAAGATGCTGGGTACATGGAACTCTCATAGATACCTGGTAGAAGTGGAAACTGATATAGCCACTTCAGAAAACTATGCCAGCATGTACTAAAGCTGCAGGGATGCCTACCCTATGACCCATCAGTTCTATTCCTATACCCATATCCAAAGAAACTGCATACATATATACACCAAAATACATTATAAGAATATTTCTAGTATCATTATTTTAATAGCCAAAACTGGAAACAGTCCAAATGTCCATTGATAGTAGAAATCTTTTATTTATTAATCTGGGTAGTGTTTAAGCAAGTACTCATCCACATTGATCTAAAAAGAGGAAGAAGGATTTCAAACTCAAGTATATCTGACTTCAAACTCCTGTCAATTACAGTACTTTAATAATTGTGAATATGTGGCGGTGATGCAGTTGATTTTTAAATGTGCATGAATGGAAACATGTTCCAATTACGTATCCTTTTATCTTCCTTTTGGTGACCAAAATTATGCAACCGTGACTAAGAAACTACTGCCACCTAGTGGCACTCTGCCCTAATTGCAGGATCAAGTGTTTTGACGTGACTCAACTTCAAGCGTGTACAGTCAACTTAAAATAGCATAATGACACCAAAACTTCTGTTAGACTTCCCCACACCCACCCAATATTTGTTTCTCGAGAAGTTATTTATGGAAAGCAATCACTTCTTACTCAGATAGTTTCATCCTAGTAAACATTTTATCTTTATCCTATTTTTATTTTTATTTATAAAAATAGTCAAAGTGATTACCTGTCAATTATTGAGCAGTTACCACATGTCAGATATTGCATTAATACCTTAGCATGTATTATGTCATTTACTTGTCGTAACAATTCTCTAAGGAGTCTACTACTGTTATACCCATTTTAGAGATGAATAGATGTAGATATGTTGAGATTTCCCATAGTCCACACAACTAAGTGATCAAGTTGGAATTTTAATCTAGATCTGCAGGATTTCAACCTCTTGCTCTCTTATCTTTCAAGCATCCAAGTTGGGTATTTTTTCTTCATGATAGGGAATCCAGAAATGTGAGTTCCAGTACTGGAGGTGACAAGAACTCACTGTGGACCATGAGCAATACACTTTACTTGTCAGGGACTCAGTTTTCTTATCTGAAAATTAAAAACCTTGCCCAGGTGATCTCTGAGCCTCTTTCCCACACCATCACCTAAAAAGCTCCTGATTACAGAAGAAAGGCATTAATCTAAGCCACTTGCAATATGTTTTTGTGGTTTGGTGCAACTATTTTTAGGCCATCACAGCATAAGAGCTCATTTCATGGAGCCAGTAACAAATTTCCCACAATCTTTGGGGGAAATCCAAGCCTGAGCGATTCTGGTGCTTAATGAGATGATGTAATGCAGGAAAATATATAGTTGGAGGAAAATTTTATTGGTGTGAGTAAATGTGCATTTTCAAGTGAATTACAAGACCTTAAGAAGTAAATGTATATGCCTCAGGGGAGAAATCACCTAAGACTTTAAAACAGAGCATGCAGTGTTCATTTGTAGACATTCTGAGAACCTCTGCAGATGTGACAGAAAACGAAAAATTGTGCAGAACCTTTGACCCTAGAAAGAAAAACAAATGACCTCAGAAAAATATCTTGAATTAAGTAAACTGAGGATACTTCATGACAGGTGCAATTGTCAGATAAAGAGGCTTTATAATGCAACATGAGCTAATATATTCATTCAGCAGAGGTGTACTTATGTAAATCTGCTAATGTGAGATCTACAGGATTGGCATCTTTAAAGAATAATGTATGAAACTGGTCTGGCATTCAAATAATGAAGCATGAACTCTCTAATTTAACATGCCTATTTCTCAAAAGAAAAAAAGCATGTTGGCTGATGCAAACACAAGAAGTAGCATTCTGAGTCATGTAAATTTCTTGAAGTTTTTCTGAACTGCCACATACCTATAATTCATTGGGCATATGCATCCTAGTAAATTCCAGTCCTGTGATGTCCATTTCAGAGTTCACAATTTTGACAGACTGTTAGTGACTGGAAAGTTTGGGCGTTTTTCCCCTTTATTATTTCAACAGCTAACTTTAAGTAGATACAATAAACAAGGCAAAACATTGCACAATGAGAAAGATGACTTTTTGTCCTGTTTTACCTGTTTTATCTCTGCAAAGGCACTCCTGGTATTTTTCAACCAGGAAACAGGAATTTATCAGTGTGTAAGCTAAGAATCAATTCGGACCACTCCATCTTAGGAAACACCACTCACAGATGCTTTCGAAACCAACAGAGCATTGCAAGGAATCAAGGGCTACACCATAAACTTGACAGGACTAAAGCAAATAACATGTCTTGGCCCTACAGTTACCATGCTAAAACAATCTGGCTCACAGCATGCAACTGGCCATTGTGTACACATTTACAGACTAGAACACTGAAGCACAGTAGGACAGCTAAACTGTGCCTGCCTCCAACAGACCCAGCTGTCGGCACCTCCAAATGTGACCTGAGGGTTCCTCTGCAGAATGGTCCTCTAATCATTTTAGTCTTGCTGCTGCTGTTCACACTCAGCCCAACAGCAAACACTGCCTCCAGGTGTCGTCTAGCTCCCCCGTACTACCATGCCCCTCAGTGCTTGCTCTAACGGTAAAAGGCTTATCTCTCCCTTGCTGAACAGGGATCATAAATATATGGGAATGCTACAATAAGAAAATGCTACAATAAAGACAGACCTTGAAGATATCCAGCCCTCTCTCTTTACATCAGTTCAAGCCAACCAAAATCTATGGATTTGCAAATTGTTTACATTTACAAGATGAGCAAGATCTATCTTCTGCTCTCAGCTAAGGGGATGAGACATGTTAAAAGAAACTATAATTGAAGAGTAAGAAACCACAGCCATTCAAGGAGGCCAATGGAAGGAGGTGGCATTTGAGGTACACCCTACAGGATGGATGGCAAAGTCCAACAGAGAGATAAGAAAATGCTTCCTCTTTCTTTAGAATCTTTCTCTTTTAGTTTCCTTGCATTCTTCTGAGAATTTCAGCCTCTTTGTTTAAGTTTTATCTCCACTCTCCAAATAGACAGGCTCATAAACAATCCCCACTGAATGCTTGTGGGCTGGAGAGATGAGTGGACAGATGGATGAAAAGTGCTCCCTGCTTAAGTTTTGCAATAGCTCCCGATTGTCTGCCATATTGGGTTTAAGCTAATCTTGACTGATCTAATTAACCAAACCCTAGTCACAGTTTCATCTTCACTGTGGTCTAGTAAATTTCCTAAACATCTTGCAGAAATCTTTGCTGTACCCCATCTTTGATTTGTCTACTGAATTCTTCTGCTGTAAAATGGCCTGCTTACTTTTTCAATCTCTTCATCCTCAAGAGCTAAGTTCAAGTTTTACTTCTTCCAGGAAGTCACTTTGACCATAGTAACCCACAGGGATTCCTCCTTTCTCTGAATTTCTGCAGGATTTGCAATGGCACAACACAATCTGTTCCTAAAACATAATGCCCAGAATCTCCTCTATTTCAAATGACGTCAGCTTGTTCCCAAGTGATTTCTCTTCACGCTCCGGAAACATTTTGCATTTATGATGTGTCCTTTCCTAGGCTTTGCATAGATCTTGACTTACAAACTGCTAAGCAAAGCACAGTGAGGAGGGAGGGAGAGAATGGATAGAAACTGAGCTAGGTTTGAAGCCCAGATCCCTCACATACATGTCAATAGTTTCTTTGAGACACTACTTCCTCATCTGAACAAAATGAGATCAAGTTACATCTATTGCAAACATGGTATGACAATCAAATAGACAACTTATGTGAATACACTTACTATGGCATTTAGCAAATTTGAGACATTCAACAAATGACTGAGTCCCTCTTCTGTTGTAACTCTAAGATGCAGGGGGAGGAGGGGGTGCAGGTAAGGCAAAATACCCCACTCTCTCCAAGGGTTAACGTTACTGAATTCTGAAACTAATTGTCTGGTATTTAAATAATTCTTTTGAAGACAACTGAAGAAGTCAAGCCTTAAGTTTGAAATCTCTGTTTTGCAAGGTCAGCCCTCATTCTAGAAAAACAAAAGTAAACTAAACTAAAAACCCTGTAATCCAGGAAAGAACAGGATGGTGTTCTGTGCAGGCAATATAAATGTGCCACAACTCCAGAGAATCAAGGATTTATCAAAACAATGCAGTTCTCCTACCAGCCAAGTTCCTGACAGCTACACTGTAGCTCTATAATTATCTACGAAATGCCTGCAGATCATAATAGTGCTTTATTCTTTTCCGTGTCAATGGCAGCCTTTCCCTGTCATTGGAGCCCTTCTCTTGCAGCAGACATGAACCACCACTCAAGACAATGCGCTCAACGTTTGGGTCCTAAATCAGAAGAGAACCCACACACAGAGTGGCATCTTTCACTGGCCCTGCTAACAAACCCATGTGACAGAAATCTAAACTTGCTTAAGTAAAATAATAATAACAAAAGGTGGTAAGAGGGAATTGTTTTTATCCATGCTGTTGGAAAAGGTCAAGCAGAAAGTACCCCTGCACTTAGTCCACACCTCTGGATTCCGTTTCTCTCTGCCCACTGACCTTTCTCTCCTTCTATAAATGGGCTTCCTCCTAGGACTTCCTCCAGCTAACGTCTTCTTTCTTTTGCTTTGTAGTCATATTTCTTGAAACCATAGTATACACAAGATGGCCCCATGTACTCCTTTCTCACTCTCTCCTTTCCACCCCTACATTCTGAATATGCTCTCATGCCAGTTATCAATAACCTCCTAAGTGTCTGATTTGGCCATACTTTGAATCTTACTGGGTTTTTCTCTTGCTTTCCTCTTGTTGGCTTTCTTTCTCTCTTTTTTTCTTAATGTTCTCTTTATTCTTTTTTTGTTTGCTTGTTTTGAGAGAGAGTCTTGCTCTGTCGCCCCAGCTGAAGTGCAGTGGCGCAATCTCAGCTCACTGCAACCTCTGCCTCCCAGGTAGTTTAAGGAATTCTCCTGCCTCAGTCTTCTGAGTAACTGGAATTATAGGCAACTGCCACCATGCCTGGCTATATATATATATATATATTTTTTTTTTTTTTTTTGTATTTTCAGTAAAGACGGGGTTTCTATTGTTGGCCAGGCTGGTCTCAAACTGCTGACCTCAAGTGATCCACCTGCCTCGGCCTCCCCAAGTGCTGGGATTACAGGTGCGAGCCACCACACCTGGCCTCTTTATTAATTTCTGTATTTTTCAAGTTCCCTGAAACTTATGCGTGACTTTTTAAATTTTATTTTTAATTGACAGATAATACTTGTAAATATTTGCAATGTTTCTATGCATCATTTTCTCTGGTGTCTTTCTGGCAGCCCCTTTTCAGGTCTTTTACTAGCTCCCTTCCTCTATCCATCTCTTAAATGTTGTTATTCCCCAAGGTTCTGAGATAGGAGGTGGGACTCGATTCAGGATCACTTGAACTCTTGTTTCCAGTTGTCCTTAGAATAAAGTGTAAAGTTTTCTTTTCTGCCCCATGCCTGCTTCACCAGCCTCATTCATCCTCCTCCCCTGCAGCCTCACGATCAGGCCTCACCAACTCTGTGGAGCTGCTCAACTGTGGACACTCTCTCCCACCTCTGCACCTTCGCCTGGACCGTTCCCCTTTATAAAGTGCTTTCCCCTTTGTTCACCTAGAGGAATCCTACTCATTCTTCTAGGCTCAATTTAGCCAATGTGTTAGTTTCTTGAGCTGCTGTAACAGAGTATCTCTGGCTAGGTGGCTTAAAAGAGAGACATTTATTGCCTCTTGCTCAGCTCTGGAGACTAGAAGTCTAGTCTGCAATCTAGGTGTCCACAGGATGTTCCCTTCTGAGGGCTGTGGGGGTTGGGGGGAGTCTGTCCATGCCTCTCTCCCAGCTTCTGGTAACCTCACATGTCCTTTGGCTTGTAGACCACGTTCCCTCTGTATTCACAGCATCTTCACTCCGTGTGCATCTCTCTTTGGGTCCAAATTCCCTGCATTTTTTGAGGCCACTAGTCATACTGAATCAGGACCCACTCTAACGACCTCATCTCATGATCAACATCTGCCAAGACCCTATTTCCATATAAGGTCGCATTCATAGGTACTTGTGGTTAGGACTTTAATATCTTTTAGGGGAGACACCAGTCAAACCACAGCAGCCAATATCATATCCAATGCTTCTTCTTTTTTTCACAACATCCCACTTCTACACTTCGATTTAGGAAGTCTTCCTCCCATAATTAACAAGGCAAAACTAAGAAGACCAGAGCCAGGGAAGTAAACCAGCCCTGCTAGCCATTTGTCCTTGCAGGGAAACCGAATTCTTTTGATGGCTTCCCAGGCCAAGAACCAAGGGACAGAAGTAAAAGCCAAAGGTCACCTCAGAGTTAGGAGTCTGATAGAGCCCTCAGCCCCACATCACGCCATGATGAAGAAAAGCTGTGTCCCTGGGGTGAGTGAGCCAGAGGTAAACTGGACTCCCTGCCCCCAAAGCAGCACTGCAGTTCAGTTGCTTTGGTGCCCAGCAGGTAAGGGAGGGAAGAAAAGTAAAGGGGCAAAATCTATTTCCTTTTTCTTTTTTTTGAGACAGAGCCTTGCTCTCACCCGGCTGGAGTGCAGTGGCCTGATCTCGGCCCACTGCAGCCTCCACCTCCTTCACCTCCTGGGTTCAAGCGATTCCCCCGCTTCCGCCTCCTACGTAGCTGGGACTCAGGCGCCACCATGCCAGCTAATTTTTTGTATTTTATTAGAGATAGGGTTTCACCACGTTGGCCAGGATGATCTCGATCTCCTGACCTTATGATCTGCCCTCCTCGGCCTCCCAAAGTGCTGGGATTACAGGAGTAAGCCACCGTACCTGGCTGTAAAACCTTTTCCTAAAGGTAGTGAACTAACATCAGCCCTTATGAGACATGAGAATAGGGTCTGGAGGCAGGGAACCTAAGGCTGGTTCATGACTTCCTAGAACTAAATTGAAAGGAAAACCCTAACTTTCCACACCTAAGTAACAAAAGGACCAGAGACTACTCCCTTTGCAAACCCCCACCTTTTCTTCAGGGCAGATGGGAAATTGAAAATACCTCTGATTGGTTGCTTTTTACAACCAATAAAACATTTGCATAGGAGAGTAACTTTATATCTTCACTTTAGCCTCTGGCTGCAGGCTAAACCTTCATTTGCAAAGAAGTGCAACTTTATAATTTCACTTTAGCCTCTGATTGGCTGCTTTCCACAACCAATCAGATGTTTGCATAGGAGCGTGACTTTTGTAACTTCAGTTCAGCCTCTTGATTTCAGGCCACACTTCATTTACATGGGTTGAACACCAAGTGGCCAATGGGAAACCTCTAGCGGGTATTTGGACCTAAAAGATTCTCTGGCTGGGGCCCTTGTACCACTGCTGAGGCGGTTCCCACACCGTGGAGTGTACTTCCCTTTTTTTTTTCTTTTTTTTCATCTGACCTTCTATGGTAGGTACAACTAAGTACTTTCATTTTCAATAAATCTGTGCTTTCGTTGCTTCATTCTTTCCTTGCTTGTTTGTGCGTTTGTCCAATTCTTTGTTCACAATATCAAGAACCTGGACACCCTCCACCAGTAACAGATACACAGAATCAGCGCCCAAGTTGTCATCATCAGGGTAGTCTTAATGCCTCTTTCTCTGTCTCTCCCTCTCATATTGAACCACTGAAGCTTAATCTGAAAATACCTATGCATCCAAGGAAAATACAGGGACAATAATAAAATGATTGGTGGAAAAAATATACAGCATCTTTAGAACAAAAACCAATTTAAATCAAAAACATATAATGTTAACACAGAGAAGAAAGGCGAGTGAGAAGAACACTCTTCAGGTTTTTGGCTTGGTGCTTTTAAAATTCACACTGTAATAGGATATTGTTTGGGTTATTAAAATGATATATAATAATTATTCATTCCTCTGATATCTGATTAAATCACTTCCTTTTTTTTTTTTTCTTTTACTATTTGGGTTTTCTTTGGCAGGAGGTATTATGACATTCTTGGAAGAAATTTAACTGCTTGGAATCCAGTGATTCTGAAAACATTAAGAAGCACCAATGTTTTCCTAATGTCACAGTCAAAACAATTCTCAGGCAATGAGTTCTACCAACAGGCAGGCAGCTTCTGCGTCCATGACCTCAGGAAGTTGGAAACCTCCTTCAGGAAGTTTGAAATCTCCTTCTTCACCTCCACATTACAGAACAACGTCAGCCTCCCTATGAGAAAGCAGGTGGTAAGTGAGATAACAGGATAGCTGCCAAATAAAGTGAGGCATTTCAGACCTTGAAGGGGCCTTAGAAATCAATTTTCTGTAAAAGCTTAAGCAAGTCCTTTTGTAGGACACATGTGGTGGCTACTGAGCTGTTCCTATCACAACAGAGGCCCAGGTTGATGAAGCCAGGGTGGACAGCTCATAGAACAGCTTAGGAAGTATTGGAATTGGCAGGGCGTGGTGGCTCACGCCTGTAATCCCAGCACTTTGGAAGGCCGAGGCGAGGGGATCACCTGAGGTCAAAAGTTCGAGATCAGCCTGGCCCACATGGCAAAACCTTGTCTCTACTAAAAAAAAAAATTTTTTTTTAATTAGCTGGGCATGATAGTAGGCACCTGTAATCCTAGCTACTAGCTACTCGGGAGGCTGAGGCAGGAGAATCCCTTGAACCCTGGAGGTAGAGTTTGCAGTGAGCTGAGATTGCGCCATGGCACTCCAGAGGAGACAGAGTGAGACTCCATCCCAAAAAAAAAGAATAAGAAAAAGGAAGTAATGGCATTGCCTGAAGACTCTCAAGCTCCGGAATCCCTTCATCACTGTTGCTGCAAGTTGAAGCAGAGCCCTGTGCCCCTAGCACGAGAGACAACGATCAAAGAGAAAGCCTCCCCCAGGGAAGGCACAGCCAGGGCAAGTCATGTGCAGGGCAGTGGTTGAGAGAGAAGCACATCCCAAGATTCTTAAAAGTTCAGCTGTACATAGATCCAGAAGTAGCATATATGGAACAAAATAGGTATATTATAAAAATATAGCCGGTAGAGGCTTGGTAAATGAAATGAAATTTGAGCTATCTCAGATAAAAAGACCGAAAACTGGTTTTAGCCTGCAGGTACAAGGCAGTGCCCATTCTCAAGCAGGTCAATGTGGCTCGTGGCAGTGGGTAATGTGTTAAAGAGAATGCATGAATAAATCGGAACCAGGATGATTCAAAATGATGGGAAACAAAAGGAGAGAAAGCCATTTCCCTTAGCCACGCCTAGTTAAACTTGCCCACAGTTCCCTAGCGAAGTCTTTAGCTGATAACATCAGATCCACCAGTGCAGGAAATGAAACTTATTGAAGACAGTCCGGGTGCACAGTAGCTAACGCCTGTAATCCCAGCACTTTGAGAGGCCGAGGTGGGTGGATCACCTGAGGTTAAGAGTTTGAGACCAGCCTGGCCACCATGGTGAAACCCCATCTCTACTAAAAATACAAAAAAATTAGCCGGGCCTGGTGGCGCATACCTGTAATCCCAGCTACTTGGGAGGCTGAGGCAGGAAAATCCCTTGAACCTGGGAGGCGGAGGTTGCAGTGAGCTGAGATAGTGCCACTGCACTCCAGCCTGGGTGACAGAGTGAGACTCTGTCTCAAAAAAAAAAAAAAAAAGAAGAAAGAAAGAAACTTATTGAAGATAATTATCCTAAACTTACCTCTTAAAGAATGGTACAGAGTTCTCTTAGAATAAAATGGTTTATGTATGCTCTTCCTCTAGTTGTCCTTTGTTAAGGAGGCCCTAGGGTACTGTGAGAGCGACACCTCTCTGGACTAGCAGAACCCAACCAACAGGCAACAGGCAGAGCCTTCGCTGGTCAGTGGGGCAGACCAGTTAAGCACATCCTTCCCCAATCTATGCTTATTCCTTCTTGAGTGTCTATATGGGCACTCTCGCCCCTCTGGGCTTCAGAGTCCTCATTTACGGGTTGGGCAACATGATTATTTTAGTCCCTTTTAGCATCTTGATTATACTAGTTTTCTATTTCTTCTATAACAGATTCTTACAAATGTGGTGACTTAAAGCAGCACAAATTTGTTCTCTTTCAGTTCTGTAGATCAGAAATCTGAAATGGGTCTTGCTGTGTTCAAATTAACTTGTGGGCAGGGCTGTGTTTCTTCTGGAGGCTCTAAAGGAGAATAGGTTTCCCTGCCTTTTCCAGCGGAAGCTGGAAAAGGAGAGGCTGCTCATGTTCCTCGGGTCTTCTTCCTTCTTCCGGCAGTACCAGGGTGAGCCTTTCTCCCGCTGTCATCACTCTGCTTCTCTCTTCAAGGTTCTTTCCAATTCTATGGACTCTTACAGTTCCCCTGGGTCCCAAGTAGTCCATGATAATTTCCCTACGGTAAAGTCCACTGATTAGCAACCTTAATCCCATCTGCAACCTTAATTCCTCTTGCAATTTAACGTAACATATTAACAGATTCTGGAGATTAGTACATGGACATCTTTAGGGGGCCATCACTCTGCCTGCCACATCAATCGACTCTTTTTCTATAATAATCAGCTTTCAGTCCTATCACTAACCTTAACTTCCCTGGGGCCCAAAGGGTGAGTGTCATTTAAATAAAGAAGCAATAAATTGGCTTCTGAACAACCTGCTACTGGGAAGGTGAAAAAGAAGAGAAGACACTGACATTTATTGAGCATCTAATATATATCAGCTACTGTGTTACAGGCTTCATCTACAGAAACTACTTGTTACACACAGAACCCTGCAAGACAGTGATTGAGACCACCATTTTCATAGGAGAAAACTAAGACACAGGCAGTTTAATTACAATGGCCAGGCTGGGCATGGTGGGTCACGCCTGTAATCCCAGCACTTTGGGAGGCCAAGGTGGGTGGATCATTAGAGGTCAGGAGTTCGAGACCAGCCTGACCAACATGGTAAAACTCGTCTCTACTAAAAAGACAAAAATAAATAAATAAATAAAATGACCAGTAAGCAGTAGAGTCAGAATTAAAATCATAAGCATCAGAACAGCTTCAGAGTTTATGGTCTTTTTAATATATTAGTCCTTTGACAGTCCCTTGGTCTACGTGTTCATGATGACTTTCCAAAATGCAACCATAAGAACAACGTAGCTGAATATACTCAATTCAAAAAGATTGTCCTTTATTTGGAGTTTTTCTTCATTCCTAGTTTTTTTGGTTTAAAAGCTATTTTTAGTTTAAGGAATGCTGGGGGTGGAAAAAGAAGATTGTTGGAGTCATACCGACCCAGACTTGAATCTCAGCACTGCTGTTTCCTGCCTGTGTAACTGCAGAGCCTGGAGCCTCTGTTTGCTTATCTATAAAATGAGGATAATGAGGCCTATCTCATAAAGCTGTTTTGAAGATTGAGATAATGTGCACTGCCTGACAGGGTGCCTAATCCACTGTTGATGTTCATTCTCTCGCTCCACGGTCTTTGCAACGCCCACCAATCACTTGGCTCCATCCATCACTTGCATGTAAATGAATCCTGCATCCACAATGTCAGGCCTTTCTTCTTCCTGGTCCTGATTTTCCCATGGCCTCCTAAGCACTTCCACCCCCATGTCTTGCCGGTGTCTCAGGCTCAGTATATCCAAAGCTGAACCTTCCCATGTCAAAACGTGCTTTCTCTCTTCTTTCTTTTGTTTCTGTTGATGACACGCCCATTGGCCCTGTTCCCCAAGCCAGTAACTTGAGAGTCGTTTTTTATTCCCTTTTCCCTACAACTGATGAGTTGTCATATCCAATAGTCCCACCCTCTCAGTTCTCACCACCACTCTCCCACACTGGTTCTTAGATCCCACACAGGGACCACACTCACTCCCAATGCCTTCACCTCCAGCCTCTCTGCCCTGGATTGCTTTCTGAGAGGTAACATCACAGGCTTGTCCAGAAGGCTCTAGTCATTAGTCATATCACATCCAGACTCCTTGGCCTAGTTCTCAAAACCCTCTGTAACCTCACGCCACCAATCCCGTTTCTACCCTCTTTCCTACCATCCCTTGATACACTCTAAACTCCAGCCAAATTGTCAAAGACCCACTTTCTGCCTTACTCTCCCCCATTGATTCCCGGCCCCATGCTTTTGCATATACTCTTTTGTTCCACCAGATATCCTGATCTCTCTTCTTTAATGGAGTACCTGTGATGTTTCAGTACAGGTAAACAATGTATAAGGATCAAACCATGGTAACTGGGATTTTCATCACATCAAATATTTATAGTTTCTTTGTGTTAGGAACATTCAAAATCGTCTCCTCTATTTTGAAGTATACAATAAATTGCTGTTAACTTCAGCACACCCTACTGTGCTGCAGCACATGGGAATTTATTCCTCATATCTAACTAATTTTATAACCATTAACCAACCTCTCCCTGTCTCCCCTCCTCCACACTCTTCTCAGACTCTGGCAACTACCATTCTACTCTCTACTTCTATGAGTTTAGCTTTTTTAGTGCCCACATATGAAAATTGCCTAATATCTTGATGAGACATCCCCAGAAGGATCCCCTCCTGAAGCCCTAACATTCTCCAGGCAAATGCCAGCTTGTTAGAGCTCAAATGAGCCAAGATTCTGCTCTTTTTAGCAGTCATGTAGTCATGTCTATAGGTCTTAAATATAAAGCTGGCTAAGTATGACACATTACTTCAAATGTAGTCCTCAATGCTTTGTTTGAAATAAAAGTAGGTAAGTTGGCTTTCAGTTACATATTCAGAAAGAACAGGTGCACCACTTATGTCCTGGCAACCAAGCTTCAACATATCGGGCCCTTGTCAATAAGTGTTACTTACTCTGTAAATCAGCGGGCCCAGTGGTTCTCCCTCTGGGACACTCTGAGGCACACCACTCCTCTGGCACCCACCAAGATCCCGTAGGGAAGGTATCACCTCTTGTCTGAGTGGATGAGAAAGAGCTGGTTTCCTAAGGGAGCCAGGGGCTGTGGGAACGCCACCCAAATCCTCGTTCTTCCCCATCAGGCCAGGAGAGATGGGAGGCAGCATTAAGCTTTTCTTCTATCCACACCTCCACCTTGTGAGTCTGCATTCTCTCTAGGGACCCGCTGGTGCAGAGGGAAGACAGCAACTTCTAGCTCTACTCCTGAACCTGGAAAGTGAGTCCTTAATGGAATCACTAATCCTTCCCTTTCTCCCTTCTCGGCATGCTCACAAGCTCCACCTCTATGGCGGCCAGCACTAAGGCCACATGGTGTTGGAGGCCTCTCTGGTGCCTTCTCTGAGCTGGCTCTCCTGCTGTGAATTTCCACTGCCCTCCATCAGGGTCGTTTAGAGTCCTGATGCTGCGTTAGAATGATCCATGGAGCTCTGCAAGCGCTAAAATTCCCATCCCTGCCCGACACAACTGCAACCTCCAGGGGATTGGGCCAGGCGTCTGTTCTCTTTATAACATTGGAGCACCCTCGTGTGTAGTTTGGCATGAGGAGAATGGGCCCACAACAGTGTCCTGAATTACAGTATTAACGCCCACATGAATGTGAAATTAAGTCACTCTCCCTTGGGAATGCCCCCCTCCCCCAACACATATCACATGCCTAGGAATCCCCCGCATGCCCATCATTTCCAAAGCTTACCCTTTCCCAGAGCTGCCCCGCGGGACGCACAAAGGCTCCTGGTGAGTGTGGTGAACAGTCAGCTCAGTGCCCTCCCAGCTGGAAGAAGCCCAACATCCTCTGCATGTGGTTCTCACTGTTTCCCTTGTGAGAAGGGGCATCATTAACGGTTTTTATAAAGCCTTCCACATTTGCAAATAAAATGAATTCTGCCCCACCTTAAGAACTAAGTGGAAAGTTGAAAGAAATAAATCCATTTTTGAAGCCAAATTCAATGAACTAAATTCATAATTTAAAAAAACCTTTTAGATTCTTTCACTTTATTTCCCCCTCTACTTATTTTATTACTATATTTCAAATTCCTACTTCTGACATCCCTTTTTCACTGAAGTTCAACCTGTTCATTTTTAAAAATATATCTACATCTATTCAATGTCAAGAATGATGGATCCAAACCAACAGCAAACGTAAACGCACGTTATCCTGTGGCAGGAAGAAATTGGTTACACGCCTTGTTTACCTCAAACCCCAGCACTTGATTCAGTTCAGGTGCCACTAATTTTGCTAAGTTAAATTATCTTGCAAAAAATTCAAACATTCCGAGATCCTTTGCTACTTGCTTTAAATATTATTCATATATTGTCAAAAAAGTCTCGATTTTGTGTGCTCTTTCCGAATAAACAGTTTCCCTTCATTTTCCAAGGTGACTATATTTTCTCTTGAGATCAAAATATTTCCCAAGAAACATATGGCCCATGCCATGGAAAAGCCCTCCCCATATGTCGGAATTTGATTTGCATGCCACACGCCTACCTTCAGGGGGATGGATACGGAGACGAGAAACAGCCGCAGCGGTGGTTCCCCGGTTCATCTTTCCCTTGTAGCATCTTAAACTCTGGGGAAGAGAAAAACAAGTATTTTAGAACTCTGGATGAGCATCAGCAGGACATTTCTGGGGACCCATTTTGTAGTTCAGGTGCAGAATGGTCAGATTGGTGTTGCCAAAACAGGGACAAGCGGCCCATAAAGATGATGGCACCTTAAAAAGCTGGCCAAGCTGAACTGCAAAGTCACCTAGGAGAAAAGGGAAGGACTAAAATCTTTCGAGCTCCTGCAATGCTCTGGGTACAGTGTTCATCCTACTTATCCCAAAAACATAAAGAAAGAAACAGAAAGGCCGGGCGCGGTGGCTCACCCATGTAATCCCAGCACTTTGGGAGGCCGAGGCAGGAGAAGTGCTTGAAACCGGAAACGGAAGTTGCAGTGACCCAAGATCACGCCAATGCACTCCAGTCTCGCGATAGAACAAGACTGTCTCAAAAAAAAAGAAAGTAAGAAGCAGGAGACCTTGTTGTCGCTAAGGATATATTGTGAAAAATCTCTAAAAATAAATTTCAAACTTGCAGCTTACCGAGAAATTATTGTTACCAAAGGCTGGAGAAAACCTTTGGTAACAAGCTCTTCTTCCAGCTGGGAGGGCACTGAGCTGACTGTTCACCACACTCACCAGGAGCCTTTGTGCGTCCCGCGGGGCAGCTCTGGGAAAGGGTAAGCTTTGGAAATGATGGGCATGCGGGGAATCCTAGGCATGTGGTATGTGTTGGGGAAGGGGGCATTCCCAAGGGAGAGTGACTAAATTTCACACTCATGTGGGCGGTAATACTGAAGACCCTTACCACTGCTCTATCTGCATCATCGGCCTTATTTCCTAAAGAGTGGCAGAGGCCCAGGAATGTGATGAAGTTCACTGAAGAAATGATGAGTAAACGGGTAAAAACTAAAAAAAAAAAAAAAAAGTGAGGAAAGGGCTGGAAGCTAGGGATACACATTGGCTACCTATTGCTGAGTTTTAAATTACCCTCAAAACTTAGTGACTTAAAACAACAAACATGTATGCTGTCACAGGTTCTGTGGGTCAGAAATTCAGAAGTGGCTCTGGGCCAGGCTCAGTGGCTCATGCCTGTAATCCTAGCACTTTGGGAGACCGAGGTGGGTGGATAACTTGAGGTCAGAAGTTCAACACTAGCCTGGCCAACATAGCAAAACCCCATCTCTACTAAAAATACAAAAACATTAGCTGGACATGGTGGCATGTGCCTGTAGCCCCAGCTACTTGGGAGGCTGAGGCAGGAGAATCATTTGAACCAGGGTGTCAGAGGTTGCAGTGAGCCAAGATTGAAACCTGGGCGACTGAGCGAGACTCTATCTCAAAAAAAAAAAAAGTGGGTCTGGCTCCCTCACGAGGTTACAGTTCAGGTCTCTAAAGGCTTAATGGGGTTCTCAAACTCTCTGGAGCCTTGTTATCAGGAGGCCTCAGTTACTCACTGGCTCTTAGTGGCCTCTGCTCCCTGTCACACAGGCCTTCTCATAGGGCTCCTTGAGTGTCCTTATGACATAAAAGCTGACTTCTCCCAGAGCGAGTGATTCGAAAGAAAAAGCACAAAAGGAGTCCTAATGCCTTTTATGACCTCACCTCAGAAATTGCATGCCATCATTCACACTTTATTCTGTCCATTAGAAATGAGTCACTAGAGATCAAGACCATCCTGGCCAACATGGTGAAACCCTGTCTCTACTAAAAATACAAAAAAAAAAAAAATTAGCCGGAATGGTGGCACATGCCTGTAATCCCAGCTACTTGTGAGGCTGAGACAGAAGAATCGCTTGAACCCAGGAGGCAGAGGTTGCGGTGAGCCAAGAATGTGCCATTGCACTCCCGCCTGGGCAATAAGAGCAAAACTCCGTCTCAAAAAAAAAAAAAAAAAGAAATTAGTCACTAGGTCCAGCCCACATTCATAAGGAGGGGAATTAGACTCCACCCCTTGAAGGAAGAGTATCAAAGAACTTGCACATATTTTAAAACCACCTCAGAAAGAGTGAGGGAGCAGGAGTAGTTTGGTAGCAGGGAATTCTGTTGTGTGCATAACTTGGCAATAAAAACACTACTTTTACATTCTAACACAGTTGCTTCCAAACAGCCAGGTCAAAATGCCCCAACCCTTCAGACTCATTTATGATCACCTCCAATTCTAACAATCTGGTCTGGCGCAGTGGCTCATGACTGTAACCCCAGCACTCTGAGGAGGCGGTGGGTGGATGATGAGGTCAAGAGGTCGAGACCCTCCTGGCCAACTTGGTGAAACCCTGTCTCTACTAAAAATACAAAAATTAGCTGGGTGTGGTGGTGTGCACCTGTAGTCCCAGCTACTTGAGAGGCTGAGGCAGGAAAATCGCTTGAACCAGGGAGGGAAAGGTTGCAGTGAGCCGAGATCGTACTACTGCGCTCCAGCCAGTATACCAGAACGAGACTCTGTCTCTCTCTCTCTCTCTCTCTCTCTCTCTCTCTCTCTGTATCTCTCTCTCTCTCGCTCGCTCTCTCTCTCTCTCTCTCTCTCTCTCTATATATATATATATATATATATATGTGATGATATTCATGCGGTCTTGCAAATCACTCTTATGTTTAGGTGCTCAAAGCCAATAAGCAATTGTATCAACCTTATTAAGAAGATCATGAACCTGTAGGGAGGCCCAGGCTAAGTTCACTGTCCTCAGACTGACCTCCCAGATTTCACTGGCTGTTGCAGTTAAACAGAATGTGTTGAACAATTTGCACATTTGACCCATGTATTAAATTCATATAATTTTGTAGCAAGAGATGGCTTTGTCCCTGCAAAGGCTCCCTCACTCCATCTCAGATAAAAATAAGCAAAGCTGCTTTTAGAAGCTTTGTATACTTTTTTCCCCTTCTGACAGCCTTCAAGTGGCAGCATATGATTTGGTCCCTGAGACATACAAGTGTTTTAATTAAAGGTTGTCTAAAAATACAGAACGTTTCCACAACCACATCTGCCATTAACTCTTCTGACATCCTGGCGGCATTAAGTCCTAGAAAATTCTTACATATTAAGAACCCAAGTATGCCTCTGCTGTCTGTTTGCTCCGGCAAAAGCAAGGAGCCTGTTTGTCGTTGGTGACCACAATAATTACGGGCACTGTGGCGCCGGCTACAATTTGTTCTTACAACTTGAGAAACAAGTGTAGCGATTCTGTGACATTTTGCTCAATGGCTTTATTTAAACATTCTGTGTGGAGGAGTAATGGCTTAAGTGTCCACTAGACCCATCCGGGGTACCAGCTTTCTATTGCAACTGATCACCAACTCCCCCTGCGACTCGGGACAAGTCCATTACCTCCCTTGGGTTCCAGGTTTGTTTGTTTGTTTACTCTGTCATTGCCATCGAACAATGACAACACACCAAGGACCATGTGAAGTGCTTTACATTGATGACAGCACCTAATCCTGTCTCATCCCCATGAGCAGGCCCCATTATGTCCATTTTATGTGTTCTTCATTTTGATTGTCTATGCTTCATGTGATGGTAAAGAAAGGCTTTCCAGCAGGGTTCAGTGGTTCAAGCCCTTAATTCCAGCGATTTGGGAGGCCAAGGCAGGAAGATCGCTTGAGCCCAGAAGTTTCAGACCAGCCTGGGCAACATAGTGGGACCTTGTCTCTAAGGTTTTTTTATTTTTTTGGAGACGGAGTCCCACTCTGTTACCCTGGCTGGAGCTCAGTGGCACAATCTTGGCTCACTGCAACCTCCACCTCCTGGGTTCAATTCATTCTCCTGCTTCAGGCTTCCTAGTAGCTGGGACTATAGGCACACACCACCACGCCCAGCTAATTTTTGTATTTTTAGTAGAGACGAGGTTTCACCATGTTGCAGGCTGGTCTCAAAACTCATGACCTCAGGTGATTTGCCCGCCTCAGCCTCCCAGATTGCTGGGATTACAGGCGTAAGCCACGGCACCCAACCTAAAATTTTTTTTTAAACAAAAAAAAGCTTTTCTTTGAGAAGCAATGGAGGGTAGTGGTAAACAGCACATACATTAGAGAAGGAGTATCTAGGTTCAAATGCTGACTCTGCCATTTGCTATTATAGCTGAGTGATCTTGAACTAACTACTTAGCCTCTCTGTGCCTCAGTTTTTCCCATCAATAAAATTTGGGTCTCAAATTTAACAAGACTTACAGGCTTGTTAACATGAATTAAATAAGTTAAAGAGCTTAGAACAGTGCTTGATACATAATGAGTTTGGGCAGAGAGCAGTAAATCTGGTATGATCTTGAACCAGTCCTTCACTGCACCAAAGAGGCAGACTAAGGAATTCGATCCTTGATTAGTCAAGGGAGAGGAAAAATATGCTTTCAGGAATGACCGCTGTGCAGATACCTCAGGAGACACCTAACTGAGCCAGAAAAAGGAGAAGAGCCTTAAAGCTTTCCTACAGGCCAGGCTATCTGACAGATAAGGCGGAGCCTGCCACAGTGTCAGTCTTCGTTTAGTGACACGACACGGCCATGAATGGCAGCAAGGCCCTGTCAGATGCACCTCAGCAAGGGCCACCTGCACTGCAGGTGTCCTGATGTCAGATGTCCTGACATTTCATGCAGATTTCCAAGCTGCTGGGGCCCATTAGGCCCATCATATGACTCCCTTCCTCATTCTCTGTAATCTCTATGACGACCTTGTAGTTGATCAATACCCAGAAGCCTGAATCCAACTTTGGCTACAGGCTTGCTTTGGCCCACAAATGGACAGCAGCAGTGCGTGAATAAAATCTTTGCCCTTTCCTTCCTTCTTTCCAGATATTCCTCCCTACAAATGAGACGCTGCCATACATATTCCCAAGGCTGCTGTGGGTAGTATAGGAGTCCTGGTCTTTAAGATTAGAGGCTGAAGGTTCCCTTAAATAGGAACCCACTTTACATACCTTTGCAAAGGTAACAAAAGATAAAGATTTCATTCATCGGAACCTGAGGAGTGGAGTAAGAAAATGTAGATTACTGACAGAAGAGAAGAATTTCTCTCGGGGCTTTTGGCAGCTGGAGGTCATGAATAGATGCATATCTGCATTGAACAGAGAACTGTTCAGGGAAGTAAAAGGGATGAGAGCAAGAGAAGAGATAGGATGTCGGGGAAAATCTCAGGCCTATTGAGTTGAGCATTGTGTTATGGGAACAGCTGCAGTCCACGTAAAGGATACTTAGAGAAGGAGACATGGAAAAGAATTTTTAAGAAGTTTTGCCATGCATTAAGAATCTCCCCCTTCTTCCTCCAAACCACCCCTTGGAGACTTTTCAAGAGACTAAGAAAAACTGGAGGTGTTTTTAATTATATTATTCTGAGGGACTTTTAATTCTTTTTATTGATAGTATACAAACTTGGGGCCACAGGGGCACCAGTTATAGTTAGATTATATATACAAAATACACTGGCTTCAGAAGAATCTCAATCCTGGGATTCCATAGTTCTAAGAACACAATATCCTGGAGAATATTACTAAGCAGTAGTGTTTGTGCCAAGCCCCCGTAAGAAAATGTGCCTTTTCACCTTATGGTGCCCTGTAACCTACGTAAGGGACAGCACAGAAGGCAGATCGTTCAGGGTGGAATGGGACTGGCGAGGCTCTCCTAGGGACTCCTACACTTATCAGGAAGTGATGGAGTTCCAACAATTCCATGTGGATCCAGAACCAGTGAGCATTCTCTGGTTCCCTTTGTTATAAATCTCCTATACCCCTAGTCCAGGAAAAGAGGACTACTCATCCGAATTCTTTAGCCATAACACAATGTCACGCATAAGACATAAGAGCACACCGTTCGTGTAAAAATAACTGGAAGGAACTGAGCCAGGGACCAGGAATTCTTCTCTCACTAGAATGAGCTATCTCTCTTCTCCATCAAAACAAAAATTTTCTCCACTTTCTCATCTTCCCTTTACTCTCAAATCCTAGAGATGTTTGTGAGCCCATCATTCCAACACTGATGATTCATGTCAAAAAAAACACCACAGGTATTACCTTTTTAGATTTTTAAAATTTTTATGGACAGGTTCTCACTCTGATACCCAGGCTGGAGTGCAGTAGTGCAATCATAGCTGACTGCAGCCTCAGACTCTTGGGCTCAAGCGATCCTCCCACCCCAGCCTCCTGAGTAACTGGGACTACAGGCACATGCCACCACACCCAACGAATCGTTTATTTTTTGTAGAAATGGGCTCTCACTATGTTGCCCAGGCTGGTCTCAAACTCCTGGGCTCAAGTGAACCTCCCATGTCAGCCCCCCAAAGTGCTGAGATTACGGGAGTGAACTGCTGCCCCCGCCCCCACAGATATTATTGAGCCCTCATCAGACAAAGCTTCTCATCAGCTTTCAATGCCAGTGACACCCCCTCATCTTAAACAGTCACCCTCCCCCTTGGCTTCCATGGTGAGGCGCTGCCTTAAGTAGTTGTCTTAATCCTAATCCTCTGGCCGGGCCTTGCCACCTTGTTGCAGGCTTCCATTCCTCTACATTCCCATTTTATTTTCCCTCAAGGACTCCATCCTAAGCTTTCATTTTATTACCCTGTGTCTCTTCCCTGGGCAGTCTCAATGCACACGGCTTTATTACCATCCAAAATGTCAGAACACTTAGAGCTCAAAAGTGCCCTAATTGTACACTTCAAATCTCCACTTGAGCAACTCCAAGAGGATTCATATTCATATTCAGTGTGTCTAAAACTGAACATGTTATCAACCCTTCAAACTTGGTTCTCTGCCAGTATTCCTCCCCTCAGTAAATACCAAAACTAATAATAATGATAGCAAATATACACTCTGTTTACCATATGCCAAGCACCAGTCTACACATATTACACGTGACTTCTATAAGTCTCTTACTTTGCTTAGAAACTCTGAGGGTTCACACTTTATTAGCTCCGTATTACAAATTAAGAAATTACAAGAGGTCAGGGGATTTTCCTGAGGCACTCTGTTAGTAAGCAGTGGATTCACAGTCTGCATAGTTGTTGATCTGGTTTGGCTGTGTCTCTACCCAAATCTCATCTTGAATTGTAGCTCCCATAATTCCTATGTGTTGTGGGAGGGACCTGGGGGGGTAATCGAATCATGGGGACAGGTCCTTCCTGTGTTGTTCTCGTGATAATGAGTAAATCTCATGAGATCTGATGGTTTTATAAAGAGGAGTTTCCGTGCACATGCTCTCCCTTGCCTGACACCATGTAAGATGTCCCTTTGCTCTTCCTTCTTCTTCCACCATGACTGTGAGGTCTCCCCAGCCATGTGGAACTCTGAGCTCATTAAACCTCTTTGTCTTTATAAATTACTTAGTCTACATGAAAACAGACTAACAAAGTTGTCAAGCCAGAAACCAGGGAGGCATCGTTGACACTTGCCCTTGTCAACACCCTAATTCCTCACCAAGTTCTGCTTATTTTTGTTTCTAAACAGATGTTGACTGTTCTCACAACTCATTTTTGTGGTTACCTCCCTGTTTCAGCTTCCATGCTTCTTCCTGAGATGTCTGCAATGGCCTATCCATCTTCCTGTGTCTAACACATGGCAGCCAAAATGACTCTTTCAAAATGTAAATCTGACCACTTATGCCCTTAATGTCTTCCCCTTGCTTTTTAAACAAAACCAAATTCCTAACGATAACCCACACAGATTCTGAGGGTTTGCCGCACTCCCCGTCCGATTCTCCGGCATGTCGTGCACACACTGTCTTCACTTCTTGTTCTGGGCTGCAGCCACAGTGTTCTTTCAGTCCCATGATTGAAATCTTCTTTGCTTTTTGAAATCCTTCTTCTTCTTCTACCCCTGCTCTTCCTTCTGCCTAGAATGTTCTTTACCAGCTCTCTACCTAGTTAACACCTACTTGTTCATCAGATCTCAGACCACATTCGTTTTTTCAGCAAAAACCCTTTGCCCCCAAATAGTGTGTTCTTTTCTTCGTGGCACTAATCTCATTTAATTTGACAAGCATTAGTTTCACCATTGGATTGGTGTCTGTCTCCTCACTGGTTGGAGCGCCTTGAAGGCACCAACCATGTCTGTTTTGTTCACCACAGCATCCTTCTTTAACCAGCACAAGACCCGGAAAATAGCTGGCACCGATTGATGTCTGTTGGATGGATAGATGGATGGACACACAGATATGAAATGAAGAGGGACGGTGAGAAGTCCAGCCCACTGCCCATTTTTGTCCTCCACATTCATCTGAAAGGTGATCTTTTTTCTTCTTTGCACACTCAGTCGTGTCTTCAGTATGTGTGTGTATGTTAAGCACTGGAAGACCAGTGATTCCTATAAACCTAAAAAGAGGCTGGCTACCAGGCTCATGATAGCAATGAATAAAACTGGAGGAAAAACAAAAACTACGGAGTTCTAATCACCGCAGGAGACAGTGCGAAGTGCACTAACGTGGTGTCTGCAAACATGTTCCAGGCACAACTTTGTCATCCGTTAGCTACACGATCTTACAGAAATCTATTTGCTTAGTTTCTCCAAATGTTATTTAAAAAAAAAAAAAAACTGGAGACACAGCGTTGTCCTTATCTTTAAAATTCCTGTTTGCTTATTAATGTTTCAGTTATTTCTATTATGGTATTTGGATTCATTACATAAAGCATTTCACATAGGATATAAGACAGAGGTTTAAAATTAGAAAATTCATATAAGAAGTAAGTATGGCTTTTAAAGTTCATTTGGCATTGTTTCCAGGCCAGATATTAGTGTTTTGCTGCATTTTAAAATAGCAATTTAAATGTTCCATTTCTTTTATTCACTGTAGCCATATATTTGCCACTCTATAAACTTTAACATGGAAGAAGCCATGTTACTTAATTATCAAAATTATTAATTTATGTTTATCATAAAATGTTGCTGAGTAGAGTTAGTTTATATATTACTGTTCAGGGCTGCAGCATATCATCTGTCTGCCAAACTTCAAAACATATTTTCTTTTTTAAAAAAAATCAATAAACTGTAAGCACCACAAGTTGGGCTTCATCTTCTTGCTGAATTTTATTTGTACACTTTCCAGAAGTTACTTCTGAAAGGGAAGAAAAGCAAACTTCAGATCTGTGTTGAGTCTAATTAAGATAAGTACATTGGGTGACTTGGAATGAGACCCACACCACCAGGAAACTTCGGTTCATTTCCCAAGTATAAATAAACACATCCACTTTGCTGTTAATAAAAGCAATGGCAGGGCAATAAAAAGCTTGGCTGACATGAATAAAGATGAAGTTGTGAATACCTAATGACAAAATGAGTTAAGAGACGCAGACCTGGAATAAGTTAGTCCAAATACATGTGAATTTCCACCAGTGAGGGCAGGACCTGTAAGTTTCACAGTAATGCTGAGCTTCAAATGTGTGAGTTCCATAAATTCATTTTCAAACAAGACTTTGGGGTTATTTTAGATCTGGCATTTAAAATGCAGGAGAGAAGTAATGCTCATGGATGGTGTAGTTGGTGTTTCTTTCTCAGGTGATGGGTGAACATGGGTTGAAGAGGAGACCAAATTGGAGATTTACAGACATTCAATTCCCTTTTATATAAAGGTTAATTCCAAATGTACCATCTTAGCAACGTGTTTAAAAGTGTTTATATCCAGAAAGCAAATGAGGGATTTTATCTAACAGGAAGGAAGAGAGATGCAGGTGGTAGCCGTATTTTGTTTAGGGCTCATACAGACTTGCAGACTGGCAAACAGGTTTCTAAGTATCAGCTGGGAGATCTTGGGAAAGTCCCTTCCCCACCATGGGACTCAGTTTTCCAAGCAATACACTTTTTATTTTAAAATGGATGTCTTCCAAAGTCCCTTTAGCTATAATATCGTAGGATGCTATATAAGAGTATTTTCATGATTTCATGGAAGCATGAGTTGAAATTATTATTTTATTTATTTATTTATTTGATGGAGTTTTGCTCTTGTTGCCCAGGCTGGAGTGCAATGGTGTGATCTTGGCTCACCACAACCTCCACCTCCCAGGTTCAAGCGATTCTTCTGCCTTTGCCTCCCGAGAAGCTGGGATTACAGGCATGCACCACCACTCTCGGCTAATTTTGTATTTTTAGTAGAGATGGGGTTTCTTCATGTTAGTCAGGCTGGTCCCAAACTCCCGACCTCAGGTGATCTGCCCACTTCAGCCTCCCAAAGTGCTGGGATTACAGGCGTGAGCCACCATGCCAGACCGAGTTGAAATCATTTCTGCCTCTGAGTTTTCATTAAAAAGATCTGCCTTCTGATTTGCACATGAATATCTTGTAAGTTTGGTTGCTGAAAGTCATTCCAGACAACTTGATCTACTCTGTGGTACCATTCAATCATTAATTCAACAAACATTTACTGAGTGCCAGGTACCATGTCTCCAACAAGTGTCAGGAGATCCTCAACTGAAAACCAAGCTTAGAAATGAAAGCTTTCATGTGAATTTGGCCACCAGGGAGGCCCTCTCTGTTCAGCATATGATCCCTACAATCATCTTTATTTCAGTCTTAGATTCTAACTATATTGGTATTCCTAGTATTGATCTATATAACTAAAATAAAATTTATGTACGTCTAAGTCTTTGTTATGGCACCAAACCAGACAGACTTTTAACAAATTTAAGGAGAGTATTTGGAAGAGTTAACTGTATGACATAGAGTATGTGCAACACCTGAAATTTACTTTGAGTAGCCTAAAGGTATATTGAGAGATAGGTGGCCCTCCTCAGAGGCAGCCAAAACTGAGATTCAATCAGATGTCCTGACATCTGCCAATTAAGAAATATACATTAGGATACTGTGAGATAGAAAACTCATTTCATGTATTAGCCCCAAATTCCAAGAAATGATTTGCAATAAAGCTGTTTCTCAATGAGTAGCTGTATGTAGCATGATGAGTAAGTGATAGCAAGAATTCACTATTTAAAGATGATTGACAGTTCTCCCAAGTAACACTGAAGGAGTCATCTACTACAAAAAGTTACTTATTTACCTCCATAAGTACTCTGTATTTATGTAAATATAAAACAAATGTTTATTATTATGGGTACTGTGTGGAAAGCAGAGGATTAGCAGTGCATTAAAAATGATCTCTACCCCCTTGCGTATAAGTTAGAGAGAAAAGATAGTGACATAAATAAGTATTCTAGACGTCCAATTTTTAATGGCAGAGTAATGATAGTCCTGCTCCTTTTATATCTTTGAAATCACCCGAAACAACAAAGTAAGAGTAAATATAAATGTGAAATCCAGGGTTTGGAGACACGCACACACACACTACATTTGCAGGAAACAATTCATTGTTGAGGAATAACAACCTCCATTACAAGCAGCCCCATTTCTGCCAAGCTCTGTTGACTAGATAGAAGTTTGAATCCTAAAACAATTCACCCACATGTACAAAACCCTGGGTAATGAGAAACCAGGGACAATTCCTGCTGGCCTAAAACACAGTCCTGATCTCCCCCACTGAAACTTCCTAAAAACAGCTAGTCCAGGAGGAACTTTTCATATTTGAAACTGAGAAGGAATTTTTTGTAAGAAAATATTATATAAAAATGTCACAAGAAAAAAAAGAGTAAAGAAACTGGAGGAATAAGTGACAAAGAACCCACATTAGAAAACATGAAAGGAGATGAAAATTATAATCAACATACTGCCATGAATTGTTAAAACTGGAAACAATTACAACCAACAAAACAAGAGCACAAAGCAAAAACAAAGAGCTAGAAAAGCTACTAGAAGATTATAAAGAAATGATATATTAACTGGTAGAACTCAAGAAAGAAGTAAAATGGGTAAATTATTACCAAAAAAGGTTACATTGGAAGCAGCACAAGAGAGAAAAATAATTCCTGAAAACATAGTAATGGACATAAACACAAGAATAAAAAAAATATTTTAGGAAATAAAAATCAACAAAACATTTTTTAAAGTTTTTTTAATTTTAACTGAAAAAGGCTGGGCGCAGTGGCTCACGCCTGTAATCCCAGCACTTTGGGAGGCTGAGGCGGGTGGATCACGAGGTCAAGAGATCGAGACCATCCTGGTCAACATGGTGAAACCCCGTCTCTACTAAAAATACAAAAATTAGCTGGGCATGGTGGCACGTGCCTGTAGTCCCAGCTACTCGGGAGGCTGAGGCAGGAGAATTGCTTGAAC
>PVKV010021888.1:0-36569 GCA_004027835.1 Alouatta palliata | reverse complement strand
TGGGTGGATGGTTGGATGGATGGATGGGTGGGTGGATGGATGGATGGATGGATGGGTGGGTGGATGGGTGGATGACCCATTCATTTGGCAAGTGTTGGAGCCTGGCTATGTGTTGGACACTGGTCTGGGCTTGAGTGGAGGCACCCCCAGGCCAGTTCAGCCATGTTTTGTGGGACTGTAGCACACCAGGCCTGGGCACCCAGTGGTGAACCTAAGGAGTCCCCAGTCTGATGGAGGAGGCAGAACCACACCCAAATCACACTCTTGTGAAGCAAAATGGAGTCTAGGCTAGGTAGAGGGACCTTCAGGGGGGCATGGGTGACAGGAGAACAGAGCAGCCCGCTTGTTCTGAGCGGGGATGCCACAGGAGCCTCCTCCCATGAAGAAGGAAGCCTCAGAGTTAGGGCAGGAGAGAAGGGGAGGGGAGAAGTGGCGAGGCAGAGAAGTGAGAGGGGGTGTGGCCTCCCAGCTGAGCAAGCAGCCTGGTCAAGGGCTCAGAGCTGAGGTTAGGGTCACCAGGGTTACTGATAGCCTGGTGTGTGGGCTGGGAGAGGACACGTGAGGGTGGAAAGACATTTGGGGTCCAGATTCTGGAGGACAGGCGGGAAGCCTGTGAGGGGAGGCACCAGTGCAGATGAGGGAGATGAGGCTGGGCGCCGTTCCTCCTTCCAGCAGCTGAGCTGGCCCTGGGTCACCCATTTGACAGATGCAGTCCATAGAGGCAAAGTGCCTGTCTAGCACCAGCCAGCCTGGCAGGGGCTTGGGCAGGAGACCCAACGAGATGGGAAGTCTCTTATCTGAAGGAGAACTAGAAAGCAGGCTGGCCGGCTGGTGAAGGGCCAGCCCCTGCCAGGGAATTGAAGACATGATTGGATTTTCACTTGTCCATCCTGCCTGGGGCTCTGCCCTGCCACCTCCCTCAAACTGCCTCATAATCCCATTGAGAGACAAATGGCCACATTTGTTTTCTTGGAGAGAAATCAATATGTCTTTTTAATCAGCAAGGATGTCTTCCTGCTAATCTCTCTCCAGCTTTCCTGTAGGGCCACCTTTCACATTTTCATCCTCATCTGCTGAGTGGAGCCATGCTTTGCTCTCTAGTCTCCCTCTCCTTTCCCAAGTTCAAATCCTGACACCAGCGCTTATCCTCTGTGATGCTGAGCAAGCTATTTGGCCCCTCTGAGTGCACTTCCAAGCAGGAGGAGAAGGCGTGGTGGCTGAGATGTGCTGTGCGAATGTGAGGGCTTGTGGTGCCGAGTCATGGGAAGAGGGTTGAGGTGGAGGCGGACAGAGCAGGGGGTGCTGAGGACTGTACCTGGCTTTTCCCAGTGGAAAATTTTTAGTAAGATGGGTGGATAAATGCATGAATATAAAGGTTGGGTGGAGGGATGGGTAGATGAGCAGATGAACGCATGAAGAGATGGAAAGATAGGTAATGGATGAATGGATGGATGGATGGGTGCATGGGTGGGTGGATGGATGGATGGATGGATAGATGAGTGAATGAATGGATGGATGGATGGATGGATAGTTGGCTGGATGGATGGATCATTGGATAGATGGATGTATGGTGGGTTGAATGGATGGATGGATGGATGGATGGATGGATGGATGGATGAATGGATAGTTGGATGCTGGATGGATGGATAGATGGATGGAGGGATAGATGGATGGCTGAATGGATGAATTGATAGATGAATAGATAGATGGATGGACTAGTCCCAGGGCTTGTGGCATTTCCTGGGGCCCAAGGGAAAGAGAGTTTCTAGAGCAGGGATCTGAACCCTGGCTTCATGAGCTTGCATGGGCACAAGTTGCTTATTCCTTTTCACTGACCCCTGACTGAAATTTCACATTTCTTTCTGTTATGGATGGAGGAGACAAACCACACTGGTATTATTAGCAACTCCGTGGCTGTCACCCGTGGAAATCACCAATATTTCCCTGTCACATCACAGTCCTTGTAGAGCTCTCAGAATATCATTACAGCCATCACTGTGACGCAGAGTCACCTAGTATCCAGCCCAGCACCGGAGCTTGCTACTTATTGTGTTGATAACAAAGGATGTATGTTGCTCTATCAAAAATTTGTTTTAACTACTTTTTTTTGATAACTACTTTAACATAACTGCCTTCCTTTCTAGTTCTAAGCTTTTATTTTTTATAAAAAAATTTTTTTTTGAGATAGAGTTTTGCTTTTGTTGCCTAGGCTGGAGTGCAGTGGTGCAGTCTTGGCTCACTGCAACCTCCGCCTCCCAGTTCAAGTGATTCTCCCGCCTTAGCTTCCCAAGTAGCTGGGATTACAGTCATGTGCCACCACACCCGGATAATTTTTTGCATTTTAGTAGCTACAGGGTTTCACCACATTGGTCAGGCTGGTCTCAAACTCCTGACCTCAGGTGATCCACCTGCCTCGGCCTGGCCATTTTATTTTTTTTGAGATTTAGTCTCGTTCTGTCACTCAGGCTAAAGCACAGTGGCATGATCTTGGCTCACTGCAGTCTCTGCTTCCTGGGTTCAAGTGATTCTCCTTCCTTTTCTTAAAATGATTAACAAAAGCCCACAGCACCCGGTGTTCCCAGGAGGTCTCCCATCCAAGTACTAACCAGATCCAACCCCGCTTAGCTTCTGAGATCAGACAAGATCAGGCACATGCAGGGTGATATGGCCATAGACAAGTGATTCTCCTTCCTCAGCCTCCTGAGTAGCTGGGATTACAGGTCCAAGCCACCATGCCCAGCTAAATTTTGTATTTGGTAGAGACAGGGTTTCACCATGTTGGCAAGGCTGGTCTTGAACTCCTGGTCTTAAGTGATCCACCCGCCTTGGCCTTCCAAAGTGTTGGGATTACATGCTGAGCCACCATGCGTGGCTGCAAGCTTTTTTAAAAACAGTTTTAAAGTTTTTTTTTTTTTTTTTTGTAGCAATGAGGTCTCACTATGTTGCTTAGGCTGGCTTTGAACTTCTGGGCTCAAGTGATCCATCAGCCTCAGCCTCCCCAGTAGCTGGGGCTATAGGTGCGCACCACTATACCTGATTTACTAATCCTGTACTTCAACATTTAAAAAAAATGCATCCTGGTGCGGTGGCTCACGCCTGTAATCCCAGCACTTTGGGAGGCCGAGGCAGGCGGATTACGAATCAGGAGATCAAGACCATCCTGGCCAACATGGTGAAACCCCGTCTCTACTAAAAGTACAAAAATTAGCTGGGCGTTGCAGTGTGCACCTGTATTCCCAGCTACTTGGGAGGCTGAGGCAAGAGAATTGCTTGAACCCGGGAGGCGGAGTCTGCAGTGAGCCAAGATCGCGCCACTGCACTCCAGCCTGGGTGAGAGAGCGAGACTCTGTCTCAAAAAAAAAAAAACATTTAAAAACTTTATTCTGGCTGGGTGTTGTGGCTCATATCTGTAATCCCAGCACTTCGAGAGACCAAGGTGGGTGGATAACTTGAGGTCAGAAGTTTGAGACCAGCCTGGCCAAAATATAATGAAATCCCGTCTCTACTAAAAATGCAAAAGTTAGCTGGATATGGTGGCACACGCCTGTAGTCCCAGATACTTGGGAAGCTGAGGCAGGAGAATCGCTTGAAATGGGGAGGAGGAGGGTGCAGTGAGCCAAGATCATGCCACTGTACTCCAGCCTGGGCGACAGAGCAAGACTCTGTCTCAAAAGTAAAAAATAAAAGGTAAACAAAAACTTTATTCTGAAAAGGGGCTTGTGGTACAGAAAAGGTTAAGAACCCTTGTTCTAGAAGAGGGGTCACCCGTGCCCAGTGTTGCTGGCATGTGCGAGCGTGAATGCCTGCTGCATCTGTGTGCACACGTGTATGAGCCGGGGCAGGTGCGTGAAGGGCTGCAGTTTTCCTTGAAAATGCACTCATGAGCACGTACGTGTGTTCAGGGGCAGGCAGGGGAGACGTGCGGTGGGGCACAGGTCCCCAGGGAGGCCGGAGGAGGGTGTCATCCACATTGGTCAAGCCCTCACCCTCTCAGTTCAATGGTTGCTTGGTGGAAGTAGGGTGTCCTGGGCACTGCGAGGGCCCAGAGGAGGCGTCTGCAGCCCCTGGCCAGGAGTCAATGAAGCCTTCCTGCCTGCATACCTTCTGTGTGGTTGGGCTCCTGAGGCTGGATCAGCCCACAGACAGTGGGACCCTGGTCCCCAGGGGCCTGCCTGGCCCTTCTCTTAGGCAGTGATGGAAGCAGCGGTGTCTGGCGAGTCTCCGGCTGGAGCGTCCTTCCTGTGGACCCTCCACCCTGGCTTCTCGCCCCAGGTGGAACCTTTGTTTTCTGCCATTGCCTCCCCTACTCCGCTGGCTGCACTGGGTACTGAAGCTTGCTGGGTATCTGGAAATCAAAGACATTGGCCAAATCCAATGAGTTCTTATACAATGAGGATTCCGAGAAGTGGGGCTGGGGCAGGAACAAGGAAGGGCTCACTCCCTTGTCCCCTTCTGCAAAGGATCTCAATGCACTGAGATGCCATAGCTTAGAAGTAGAACCAATCATGCCATTTGTCATGTGGGGAGCTCCCCGTCGCTAGAGGCATGTAAGTGGAGGGAGGCCTAGGACCATCTGCCTGGCAGGTCTGTTAATTTTATGGAGCAGCTTTCTGCCTCAGCTCCACCACTGTGTCATCTCGGCAAGTGCTGTCCTCTTGGGCTTCATTTTCATAGCCATGAAAATGAATTACAAGTGGGGTGTAATAATATCTGCAATGCCTGTCTCCCGAGGCAGTTGTGGCCACAGGTGGAACAAGACTTGAAGGAGAATTAGAAGACAGGAGGCTGTGAGGTTTGAATCCCGGCTCTGTCCGTCACTAGCTGTGGCCTTGGGCAAGGCTGAGGAACAGAGATGATGCCCACCCCTGCAGGTTGTAACAATTCCTGTGGAGTTTGGCAATAGCAGGTGCCCTAGCAGGTGCCTGTGGTTTATTTTATTTATGATGATTATTATTTTTTGAGACACAGTCTTGCTCTGTCGCCCAGGCTGGATATGGTGGCACACGCCTATAGTCCCAGCTTCTTGGGAGGCTGAGGCAGGAGAATCACTGGAGTGCAGTGGCACCATCTCAGCTCACTGCAACCTCCACCTCCTGGATTCAAGCAATTCTGCCTCAGCTTCTGGAGTAGCTGGGACCATAGGCATGCGCCACCACACCTGGCTAATTTTTTGTATTTTGATTAGAAATGGCGTTTCACCATGTTGACCAGGCTGGTCTTGAACTTCGGGCCTCATGTGATCTGCCTGCCTCGGCCTCCCCAAGTGCTGGGATTACAGGTGTAAACCACTGTGCTAACTGATTGTGGTTTTTTAATAGTTACATTTTTGTTTTTCCTTAAAGCAGTTGCTCTTCATTTTTTAATTCTTATTTCTATTTTTTTTGAGGCAGAGTCTTGCTCTATCACCCAGGCTGGAGTGCAATGGTGCCATCATAGCTCACTACAGCCTTGAACTGCTGGGCTTAAGTGATCCTCCTGCCTTAGTCTCCCAAGTAACTGGGACCACAAGTGCATGCCACCACACTCAGCTGTTTTATTTTTTATTGAGGTTAAATGTACAAGTTGAGCTCACAAATCCCAGTGTGCTGTTCAAGGCATTTTCATGTAAGTCCTCTCCTGGGACCACCGCTCAGGTCAAGAAGAACATCTCCAGTCCCAAAGCTTCCCTGTCCCCCACCCACCTTGGGTACTCCCCAGCGTTACGGCTATCCTAACCTCCTTCACTGTAGATTGGCTTCTCCTGGCTCTTAACTTTGTGTAACTGGATTCGTGCGTTTTTGCTCTGCTGTGTCTGGCTTCTGTTTCCCAGCAGCGATCCCTCCGCGCTGTGTGTGTTTCAGTCACTTGTCCTTTTCATGGCTGAGTAGTACTCCATGTGGGCTTTTCACGAGTGGCATTGGCATTTTGAGCTGGATGATTCTTTGTTGTGGGGCCGTCCTGAGCATTGCACGGTGTTTAGCTACATGGTCTCTACCCACTAGAGGCCAGTGTCCTGTCCCCTCAAGTGTGACAACCAAAAATGTCTCCAGACATGGCCAGATGTCCCCTAGGAGACAAAATCACCCCCGGTTGAAAACCACCACCCTACCCCATTCTCCTGTTGATGACACCTGGGTTATCCCAGGTTGGGGCTGTTACCAATAACGCAGCCGTGCTTGTGCTGGGACGTGGCTTTTTGCAGGCCATGTGAGCATTTCCCCTGGGTATGCATCCAGGAGTGGCCCCGCCGGGTCCTCGTGTGGGACCGTGTTTGGTCTCAGTAGAAGCTGCTGAGTGGCCTTCCAGGGTGGTTGTGGCCTGTAAAGATCAGTCAACTATCTTTCAATGAATGATCAAGTTCATTCATTTATTCAATGAATGAATAAACGAATGAATGAATGAATGTGTGAACGGGCATCCTCCTAAAACCCCAGGCTCTGCAGCAGCTGCTGTTCAAAATGGTGGCCACTGTGGCTGGAACACACGCCACACAGTCACACAGCATGTTTGGTCCTGGAACAGGGATGCACATGAGCACCACTGAGGAAGGAACTGAGCCTGGTTCATCTCAGCACCCTGAGGCACAGGCCGAGTATACAGCAGGTGGTCCTTGGATGCTTGTAGGCCTGGCCTCAGAGGAGCATGGAGCTGGCCCAAGAACTGGGATCTGGAACCTTAGCCCTGGAGGGCCTGAGGACTGCTCTCCCCTCCCTTGGGTTCACTGGGGACCAGCAGGGGAGGGACACCCTGTGTAGGTGCTGGAACACCTTCCCTACCTCCCGGATCCCAGAGGATGGAGTCCCCAGCCCCCTTCCTCCACCTGATTTATTTAGACAACTGAAATGCACCCTGGGAAATGAATCAGATTTTAGATTTGACAAAAATAAAAACAAACTTGGCCACCCCCGCCAAACCCAGCACTCCCACCCCCACCAGCCTCCCAGAGCCCCCCGAATCACAGAAACTGACTGTCGTCTGGGCCTGCAGAAGGAGGATGGTGGTCGCCATGGTAACCATGCAGGCCTCTGTCTTGGCTCCTGAGGAGGAGGCTGCCCTGGCAGGGCCTTCCCTGGGCACCGGGCACTGCCCCTCCACACGGCTGCTCATCTAGCTGGGAACTGGCAGGTTTGAGGGAGCCCCAGCATAGTAGCTTCCCTGGTGACCCTGTCCCCTTAGTCCACGTCCTGACCTTCTCAGGCTTTGGTGGCCGCCAGGGTGTGATGCGGTTATGATCTGGCTTGGCCACGTTTTGATCTGGCTCAGACTCCTCCTGGCTAGGGCAGCTTAAGACAAACATGCCCTTGCTGGCTTCCGCTCCCCTTCTTCTTGCAGGTAGCTCCTTCCTTCTGAACTACAGCAGGGGCTGGAATACTCCTCTTCCTGACTCCACTGGAAACAACACAGGCCTGGGCCCCCAGCATGGACCCAGCCAGATGGGCTGGCGGCTGGGCTCACCACTGACCCAGGCTCCAATTCCCCTTGCCTGGCTGGGAGCCTGAGAGGGAGACAGTGTGGGTGGGGATGAAGAGCAAATATTCCACTAAACCCAGCTCAGTTGAGGCTCCCTTGCATCGCAGACACTGAGCCTAATGACGGAAGGATATGTGGATGAGAACGTGGGATTCATAGCCAGCGAGAGATGGCGCAGATTCTGTCCCTGCCACGTACCACCTGAGTTTCCCCGAAACCAGCTCTTGTGGCCTTAATTTTCTTTTCTGTAAAGTGGGGATAACAGTAGTATCAGCCAGTTTGGGGGAACTTTGCTGATTGTTGAAGGGTGACCGTGCTCACTGCTAAGCCTGAATTGGTTGACAGATTCTTCTTTGTTTTTATTTTTGAGACTGGATCTTGCTCTGTTGCTCAGGCTGGAGTGAAGTGGCTTGATCTTGGTTCACAGCCACCTCCACCTCCTGGACTCAAGCGATCCTTCCATCTCAACCTTCTGAGTAACTACAGGCGCCACCAGCAGAGCCAGCTAATTAAAAAAAAAATACTTTTGGCCAGGCATGGTGGCTCATGCCTGTAATCCCAGCACTTTGGGGGGCCGAGGCGGGTGGATCACCTGAGGTTGGGAGTTCGAGACCAGCCTGGCCAGCATGGTGAAACCCCATCTCTACTAAAAATATTTTAAAAATTAACTGGGTGTGGTGGTGGGTGCCTGTAATCCCAGCTACTTGGGAGGCTGAGGCAGGAGAATTACTTGAACCCGGGAGGCGGAGGTTGCAGTGAGTCAAGATCAAGCCACTGCACTCCAGCCTGGGCAGCAGAGTGAAACTCTATCTTAAAAAAAAAAAAAAGAAATTCAAGAAATTCTTTTTTCCAGATATGAAGTCTCACTATGTTGCCCAGGCTGGTCTCAAACTCTTGGGCTCAAGTGATCCTCATGCCTTGGCCTCCCAAAGTGCTGAGATTACAGATGTGAGCCACCACATTCGGCCTGGATTCTTTACAAAAGTCTGTGGGTGAAGATTCAGCATGTTGCAGGACAGACGTCAATCAATGGGGCTGTACTAGCATCTCTTCTCTTTTCTTTCCTTTTTTTTTTTTTTTTGAGACAGTCTCGCTCTGTCGCCCAGGCTGGAGTGTAGTGGCACAATCTCAACTCACTGCAACCTCTGCCTTCCAGGTTCAAGCAATTCTCCTGCTGCAGCCTTCTGGGTAGCTGGGACTACAGGCACACACCACCACACTCGGCTGATTTTTGTATTTTTAGTAGAGACAGGGTTTCACCATGTTAGCCAGGATGGTCTCGATCACCTGACCTCGTGATCTGTCCGCCTCAGCCTCCCAAAGTGCTGGGAATACAGGCGCGAGCCACTGTGCCCGGCCTCTTTTATTTATTTGTTTTTGAGATGGAGTTTGACTCTGTCGCCCACGCTGGAGTACAGTGGCGCGATCTCAGTTCACTGCAACCTCCGCCTCCCGTTCAAGTGATTCTTCTGCCTCAGCCTCCTGAGTAGCTGGGATTACAGGTGCCCACCACCATGCCCGGCTAATTTTTTGTACTTTTAGTAGAGAAAAGGGTTTCACCATTTTGGCTAGGCTGGTCTTGAAGTCCTGACCTCAGGTGATCCACTCGCTCTGGCCCTGCCAAAGTGCTGAGATCACAGACGTAAGCCACTGTGCCTGGCCATGCATGCTGTTTGATTAGGAGGCTCCTTGGCAAACAGACACTCAGGGACACTGAAGAAGTGTTCACGATTGTCACCACTATTACCATTGGTAGGCCAGTGCCTGGCACACAGCAGGCACCCAATATAAGCGCATTTATTCCCCCTGCTCAGTTCTGAGACTCCAGTTCTGAAGACTTTGAGAGGTGTGTGGACAGGGGACATGGGTGAGAAGTGGGGCTGAGATCCCAGGCTGTGCTGAGATGCTGGGTGTCTCTGCAGCAGCACCCAAGGACCCTGAGTATGTTTCTCCCCAAGGCCCGCGTGCTTGGGACGGCTTTGCCTGCCAAGAAACAAGATTGATTGCATCGCCATTGATCTGTTTCTCCATCTGTGTTCCTCAAAGGCACTCAGGGCTGCCCATCAGGGATCTAATCAGCTTAAAGTGATGGCATGTGAGTGTGTGGGGAAACGTGGAGGGTTTTGGTGTGAGTTTGAAAATGGACTGTGGCTAGGGGACCCCCGTGGGTGGGGAGTCTGTTGTCCGAGTGCCACTTCTGCTCTGAGCTCGCTGTGGAGCTGGGACAGGCTCCTGCCCCTCTGTTTTCCATCAGTGCAATGAGGGATTGGATTCATTGCTCTCTAATGACGTTGGCAGGACTGCTCTGTGGCAGAGGTCACCCCACCGCAGTGAGGGCCTCGGGGGTGAAGCAGGTGAGGCGTCTGGGTCCCAACTGCATGACCTCAGATGCCAGTGGGTGGAGGGGGCCTTCGAGCTTCGCTGTGAGAGGCAGTTGGGAGACACTGAAGACTCCCTGACCTCGTGGCAGTAGCACTCCAGCCCTGCCTGCTCTATCACCTGGAAATCCTGCACTGCCCCTTGGGCCTCCCGCTTCCTTCAGGTTGTCCCAGAACCTCACGGCTTTGCTTGCCTGTGTTCTCAGAGAGTTCCTCAACACTGTAACTCATGGTGGAAGCATGAGGCATTGGGCCAGGTGGCAGAGTGGCTCGAGCCGGAGACCTTGACTTCCTCCCGCCACCCTCCTACCCCATGCTGCACTGTCTGGTTTAACTTCAAGGAGGGCTGGTGCCTTTGATCCCTGAGCCAGTGGGGAGTGTGTCAAGAACCGCGGGCAGCGATGCCAGTTCTGGCCTGACTTCTGAGCCTCCTGGGCTCTTGGAAGGGGCCCAAGCTGTGCCATCTGGGATTTCCCCGGGCACCTCTGGGTAAGGGCTGAGATTGTCCATCGCTGAAGATCTGAAGTTGAGCAGCCCAGGGATGAAAGTCACTCCACCTGCCTCCTGGGAGGACCCAGTGCAGTGGGAGAGTTAGATGTGCCACAGGGGCAGCGCTATGCAGTGGCCGCTGGCAGTGCAGCGAGTCAGACAATCTGGGCTGCTCGGGGACTGGGTGACCTTGGGTGAGCGGTGTCAGCTCTCCAGGCCTGTTCCTCATCAGTCCCCAGGGGATTGTGAGAGCAGAGGTCATTTCCCTAGGGTGCCTGGCACACAGTCGTCAGAGTTACTGCCAAATTCATTACCGTGGTACACACTAGCCAAGGCAGGTGGGAGCGGTTCCGGAGACGAGGCTGAGCCACCGCCTTGTGAGGGGTGAGAGGCACATCCAGGGAAGCTTCAAGAAGAGGTGACCTGACACCTGGGCTCTGAAAGAGTCTGCCTGCTGGAGAGATGGAGGGAAGGAGAAGTGCAGGCAGAGGGCCTGTTTGGGGACAGCGAGGAGTTCAGTGCGTGCTAAGGCCAGTGAGCAGTAAGACCGGAAGGGTTGGGAGGGTGATGGGTAGCCATAGGAGGTTCTTGAGCAGGACAGAGGCATCAGCAGAGTGTGTTCCAGGCAGATTAGCCTGGCAGTGGCAAAACAGCTTGGAGGCAGGAAAAGCCTCCCGCCCGAGGTTTTATGTCTCAGCTCTGCTCTTTTCCAGCCGGTGACCATGGGCCAATCTGTTTCCCTTTTGTGTCTGGGTTTCCATATTTGTAAATGGGGCTTATAATAGAGCCGTGAGGATTAAATGAGATAACACTTGCAAAATGCTCAAGTTGTGTTGGGCACACAGCAAGTGCCTGGTTATCGTGTGGGGCAGATTAGAGGGGCAGAGACCAGAGTTCGGGGATACAGGGGACACTGGGTCAGTGTCCTGCGGAGAGACACTGAAGATGGGCTGAGAGACCTCAGGGGAGGAAGGAGAGCCATGGTCAGTGACAGGCCGTACTTCACAGAGGAGAGCAATGGCGTTGGGATCCAGCAGGCGCGGTGTGAGTCTCTGCTCCAGTACTTCCTAGCTGTGCAGCCCAGGAGACGCCTCTGATTTCCCCATATCTCAGCCTTCCTTATCTGTAAAATAGGCCTGCTGATCCCCACTGCTCAGGGCCCTATTGAGGAGAGAGCAGGGGTGCCAGGCTCCTGGGAGACATCTGCTAAGGGCACTTGGAGGCTGAAACTAGCAGGAAGGGTAGAGGGAGAAGAGGATGGGGCTGGAAGGAGAGAGCCTGAGACAGGAACAGGGGGAAGGCGTTCTCTGGTAATTAGAACGTCTGAACTTCAAAAAAGTTAATTAATGATGAAGCTGCTGCCGGAGCCAGGCTCAGGCTCAAAGGGGGCCGTGTCAGCGAACTGAAATTAATTACAGGCTATGGCGGGAGAGTGGCTGTGGGGTGAGGGGACAGGAAGGAGCAGGGCTGGGGCCGGGAGGAGCGAAGGAGAGGCCAGGAGAAGACAGCATCCCAAAGTGGGCAAGGCTGGGGATGGGAGGGAGCCTGTTGCCATGGAAACCAGGTCACCCGCTGCTCCCACTCCTGACTGGGTGGGGTCCCGCCGGGAGTTTGGCTGGGGTGGCTTCATCCCAGCTAAGGGCAAGGACTCAAAATGGAGAGGTGAGGGGTTTGCTTGGAGACACTCCTGAGTCCCTGGAAGTTGGAGAGGGCAGGGTCCATAGAGATTTACACTAGTGTCCCTCTTATCCACGGGGACACGTTCCAAGACCCCCAGTGGATGCCTGAAGCCACAGATAGCACGGAACCCTATATTTACTATGTTTTTTCCCCTATACCTGCATCCCTGGATAAAGTTTACTTTATAAATCAGGCAGTGTGGGAGATGAGCAGCAATCAATTATCAAATAGAATAGTTAGGCTGGGTGTGTGGCTCACACCTGTCATCCCAGCACTGTGGGAGGCCGAGGCGGGCGGATCACCTGAGGTCGGGAGTTCGAGACCAGCCTGGTCAACATGGTGAAACCCAGTCTCTATTAAAAATACAAAAAATTAGCTGGGCATGGTGGCAGGTGCCTGTAATCCCAGCTACTTGGGAGGCTGAGGCAGGAGAATCACTTGAAGCCCAGAGGTGGAGGCTGTAGTGAGCTGGGATCTCGCCGTTGCACTCCAGCCTGAGCAATGAGAGTAAAACTCCATCTCAAAAAAAAAATTTTTTTTTAAAGAACTATTAGAATCATGCACGATAATAAAAATTATGTGAATGTGGTCTCCCTCTTTCTCTCTCTCAAAATCTCTTATTGTACTACACTGACCTAATTTTGGGCCATGGTGGACCATATGTAACTGACACGGCAGATAATAAGGGACAGTCGTATCTGTTCATCCAACGGATGTTCATTGAGCACCTGGGGTCCTTGAGCCCTGACCTCCCTGGCCCTGTGACTGGGAGGATTGAGGGTGGGGGGACTGGACACTGTGGGCTATGTTCTAAGGATGGACAGGAGTTGGCTGGGGAGGGAGGGAGGAGGGTGTTCATGGAGAGGCTCTCGGCTGTGGTGAGGAGAGCGGCCTGGCCGGATGCACGAGGGGAGCCCACTCACTCCAGCTGCAAGCTCATGCCCGGAGGCCCTGCCAGGACCGGTTCACCGAAGGAGACTTTCTACCTGGCCAGGCCTGAGGGGATCCATCCCCACCCTGTGTGGTGCAGGCCAGAGCTGGGCTAGGTGTGGGTGTTTCAGAGTTAGGCAATGAACCCTAACTGAGCCCTAACCCTGAAAGTGGGCAAAGAGAGAAGGACAGGGCCATCCAGCCAATCTCAGCCCCACTGGAGGGCCCTCTGTGGGCTCCAGACCCAGGTCTTGGCAGAGACCTCTGGAGGGACCATGGGTCAGGAAACAGAAAGGTGGTCAGAGAAGGGAGGCAGCGGCAGTCAGAGGGCGGTGGTTGGGGTGGAGAGGCTGGGATAGCCCAGAGTTCCCCGTCAGCCAAGCTTCCGGAAACCTCTCCCTTCCCTGGGCCTGAGGGGAGATCTCAGGCTGGGGCAAGGAGCGGGGTCCTGCAGGTGGTGGCCTGGTGGGTTTGGCGCATGTGGCCATGTCTGTGGTGATGGGGGCACGCGGGCTCCACGGGCTTTGAGCTGTTTCAGGGATGGCGCCCTGAGGGAGAAGAATGAGGAATGAAGTGCATGCCTGTGTGTGTGGTGGGTTGGGGTATTACACTCTAGGGTGCGCCCCAGCCCCCATGGCCAGGGTCCCACCTGCTGTTTTGTCCTTGACTTGGTGTGCACGTGGTTTGAATGTGTCAGCATGCTGGTGATCCTGCTGAACTGCGTGACACTTGGCATGTACCAGCCGTGCGATGACATGGACTGCCTGTCCGACCGCTGCAAGATCCTGCAGGTGAGCCAGCTGCCCTGCCCCATCGCCGGCCTTCCCTGTCACCATCCTCCAGGCACTGGCCTATGCCCCGCCCACCCCACACCCCGCCCCATGCCCCGTCCCCAGCATCCTGATCCTGACCTGTGCCCTGACCATTCCACACACCACCCCTGTCCTGGCCTGTGCCCCACCCACTCTACTCCACGCCCCGCTCCTGCTCCTTGCCCCTCCCCATCCTGCGCTGCCCTACCCAGCGCTGCCGAACTCAGCCGAGTCCCCACCACCAGTGGCACTCACTTGGCTGACCCACCCTTCCTCACTCCCAACTGATCTTACCTACTACGCTTCGTGATCCTCTCTCCTCATCTCTCCTCTCCACCTTGGGGCCTCTGCCTTAGTCCAGGCCTCAATCTTCTCCCACCTGGGCGCCCCCACCAGCCTCCTCCTGCACCCCCCACTGCATACCTGTAAAGCACAGTGACCCCGACGCTCCTCTGCCTATAAGCTGCACTTCCTCCCCAGTACTCTTGGACTAGAGGTCGAGTTCACGCTCCGCCCTAGACGCCCTTTAGGAACCGTCTCTGGTTTCACATTCCGTTATCTCCCCAGGTCCTGGGGTGGGATTTGACCTTCAGTAGCTGACATACCCTGTGCAGGTCAGGTATACAGGTAGCACAGGTGTTAGCGTTGTACCTATTTTACAGATGTGGAAACACTCAGTGCCTCTCCCTGGAAAAGCCAGATTCCCCCCGGGAGGAATTGCTTTCTGCCTCTGGGTTTCTCTAGGACTCAGTAGCTCCCAGGCAGCACTGGGCCACAGAGTCTCCCGGGGCACCTGGTAAAAATCCAGACCCCTGGCCCCATCTCAGACCTGCTGAAGCAGAATCTCTGGGTGGGTCTAGGGTCTGAGTGGGTAACAAGCTCCTCAGCAGCTCCAGGTCCCAGGCAAGCGCGACCTGGCTAGCCTCATGGCGAGTTCACTGAGCACACACCTCTGTGTCCTCACCACTGGCCTAGGCCTGGCACACAGTATGTGTGTGGCACCTGTTTATTAACTTGCAATTGCAGACCTCACTGATCCTGGAAAGAGGAATTCCACCCAGGCCCTGCCCTCAGGAGGCGTCATCTCACCTGCGCCTCCTTTGTGAGCAGAGGAAGGCAACACTGAGGCCTGTGCCTGGGGTGTACTTTGAGACAGCTCCTTCCATGGGGGCTTTGGGGTCAGATCCACCGGAGTTTCAATCCTGGTTCTGCCACTTATCTGCTGTGTGACCTGGGGCAAGTTGCTTAACCTCTCTGAGTCTCTGTTTTCTCATCTGTAAAATGGACCCATGGGGTCTTTGTGAGAATTAGGAGAGAGAATGGGAGTCAAGTGTGTAGCCAGTGCTTTATAATTATTAGGAAGAATACGGGCCGGCCCCTCACCCCACCCCCATCTGGGGCTCTTCTATCTGTTCCCAGGCTTAGATAGAATGGGCTGCATGACCTTGGGCAAACTCATTCCCCTTTCTGGGCCACAGTCTCCTCATCTGCGAAATGACTGTGTTGGGCTGGGATCACTGAGGTTCTCCTGCCCTGGAGGAGTTCCCAGGTATTTCACAGGCCCTTTGCATCCATGCCGTGTCCGCACCTCACACTGTGGATCCAAACCCTGGGCCCCGCTCTGCAGCCTCACCCTGTCCCTTGCTTCCCTCCTCCTGCCTCTGCAGGTCTTTGATGACTTCATCTTCATCTTCTTTGCCATGGAGATGGTGCTCAAGATGGTGGCCCTGGGCATTTTTGGCAAGAAGTGCTACCTTGGGGACACATGGAACCGCCTGGATTTCTTCATCGTCATGGCAGGGTAGGTCCCAGCCTCGCTGCACGCCAGATGGAATTTAGAGAATCCAGGGCTTCTTGGTGATGGTGCTGAAGCTTTACGGGGATGTGTGGGACCCTCCTGGATCCTGGGGCTGGGAGGAGTGATGGACAGACAGACATTCTTTCCTCCCTTCCTAGGTAGTGTGCCTTCCAGCCCTGCCAGCGGATACTGCTGTTTATGCTAATGAACGATCCGACCTTGAGAAAGTCACTGAACCTCTCTAAGCTTTCATTTCCTCATCTGAAAAGGGGAATAATAATAGTAGCTGCATCAAAATGAGCACCCAATAAACGCTAGCTGGTAGGATTACTATCCTGGATCACTCATCACGCCAGAGACCAAGCACAGACTCAAGCACTTTCTGACTCCAAACTATAGTTATTTCTACCAAGACACAAGCTGCTGTCAGGGACAGGCCTGGTGACAGCTGAGCCCATCTGGAGCGTCTCGGACCCTGCTCTGGGCCTTGTGCCTGCTTTCCTGGGGTCAAACTCATCCATGCATTCATCCATCAACAAGCTGCTTCCCAGTGTTGGTGCTGTCCTAGCTGCTGGGGGCAAAGAGGAGAGCAAGCCAGACACAGGCCTTGTCCTTTCCAATCCTGTCTCGGGGAGGCACCCACCTGCTATGCCAGTGGGCGTACCTTCCCACACAGGGACCAAGGTGCTGGGCAAAGCGTGTGGTTTGCTGAGAGTGTTTTACACAGGAGCCCAACTGAGCCAAGCTGGGGACTTGGGGGCTTGAGGGCTGTTTGAGGAGGTGATGCGGGAGAGCTGAAGGATGAGGGGACGTTAACCATGCCCAGGGATGGGTCATTAGGGCAGGAGAGAGAGGAAAAGGCTGCAGGCTGTAAGCGTGTGTGTGAGAGAGACGTATGAGTGTGTGTGTCAGTGTATGTGTGCGACCTTGTGTGTAGAATGCCATCGAGGAGGTGTGACCTTTTCGATTCAGTAGACGGGTGGCTGAGACGGGCAATCGGTGTGAGAATCCCACCAAGGATCTGCTAAATTCCACAGATACGTTCTGAAGTGAGGTGATTTGTTTCACTAGGGTTTTAAAAAAGTTACACTACTTCTGATTTGCTTTCCCTTCCTTCGCTCCCTCCCTTTCCTTCCCCTACTTCCCTCCCTTCCTCCTCCTCACTCCTTCCCTCTCTTTTTTCTCTCTCTCTCTCTCTTTCTCTTCCTTTCCCCCTTTCTTTCTCTTTCCTTCTCTGTTCCTTCTTTTCTTTCTCTTTCTTTCTTTTTCTTTCCTTCCCTGCCTCCTCCCTCCCTTTCTCCCTCCCTCCCTCCCTTCCTTCCTTTTTTGAGACAAGTTCTCGCTGTGTCACCCAGTTTGGAGTGCAGTGGTGCAATCACAACTCACTGCAGCCTTGACCTCCCAGGCTCAAAGTATCCTCCCACCTCAGCCTCTTGAGTAGCTGGGACTACAGGCATGTGCTACCAACCTTGGCTAATTTTTCTTTTCTTTTTTATAGAGACGTTTCTTTTTTTCCCCAGATTTTCTTGCTTTTCTTTTTTCGCTATGTTGCCCAGGCTGGTCTTGAACTCCTGGGTTCAAGCTATCTTCCCACCTCAGCCTCCCGAAGTGCTGGGGTTACAGGTGTGAGCCACCACACCTGGCCTCTCAGCATCTCTCAGTCACTGTATTCAGTCACTTAGACCTGAATGTAAGTTACTCTGGTTTCCTGAGCACTGTAGCCCCCTCTTAGTCACATTCTTCATTCTCATTGTCATTCTGGTTTGGCTAGAGAACATCCTTAAGTAGATTTTAAAGAAAAGATATTTGGATAGTGTTATTTTTCAGTCTTGCCTGTCCAAACATGTATTCCTCTGATCTTTGAGTGTGGAGGACAGTTATTTATGCTGTTTTAGAGTCAGAACCTGCACATATCCTGCCATTCAAACCTACACTATAGTACTGCAGGTGAGTCCAGTACAGGTCTGGTTCCTCTTTCTTGGAAGACGATCTGCTTTTTCCAGACTAGAAGCTTGTGGACTTTTCTCTTTACCTTCAGAATCAGACCTTTCTCTAGGGCAGGTCTAAGTGAGACCTTAGAGAACTCAAGACTGGTGCTTTTGGCCATGCACAGTGGCTCACTCCTGTAATCCCAGCACTTTGGGAGGTCGAGACAAGAGGATTGCTTGAGCCCAGGAATTTGAGACCAACCTGGGCAGCACAGTGAGACCCCATCTCTAGAAAAAACAAAGAATTAGTTGATGTGGTGGTGCACACCTATAGTCCCAGCTACTCAGGAGGCTGAGGCAGGAGTATTCCTTGAGCCCAGGAGGTTGAGGCTGCAGTGAGCAGTGATCATGGCATTGGACTCTAGCCTTCGGCAAAGCGAGACCCTGTCTCAAAAGAAAAAAAAAAAAAAATGAGATGCTTTCCTTCATCTCAGAAGAGAGTTCTTCCATCTCTTCATTGTCTATGGCCCATTCTTCTCTGCTCTCTCCTTCTGGAGTTCATGTTATATGGCTGTTTCTGTCCTCTATCTTTTCTCCATGCCTTTCCTCTTTTCTTTCACAGATTTTGTCTGTAATATGAAAGAATTCTTTGACTTGGGCTTCTGAATCACAAGTGGACTTTTCAGCAATGTCCTTTCCTCTGTTACTATCCATGTGGAATAATTCATTTCCTCGGTGTCTTTTTAATTCCCAAGAACACTTCTTGTTTTTGGATTTCTTGTTTTTCAGAGCACCTTGTGCCTGTTCTTGTTTTATGGATGCCTGTTCTTATTTTATGGATACATTATTCACCTGAATCTCCTTATATACTAATTAGGCTTCTTAAAAGTCTTCTTGTGATTCTGGAAGTAACCCTGTGTCAAAGTATAATTTCTGAAAAGGTAAAAAAAAAAAAGTGATCCTTACAAAAATCTTAGAATCAACATATATGGCAAATTTATCCAGCTTGTTAAGGAGTAGGAACTCAGCAGATGGTAATCAGCAGAATTAGGAAAACAGACACTGGAGAAAGAATGCAGGAAGAAAGTGAGGTTGGAGTCAAAGCTGGTTAATGACCTACAGGGTAATAAACCATAACTTTTGGTGTTATCTTTTCTTTTGGGCAGAAATCACATACATCTCTTCCAGATAAAAATCTACAAGTTAATATGTAATTTCACAGCATCCAGACCTTTAGTGAACAGGAAATTGTGAACCAAACAAAGGTATATTCCCCCTGGATAGTGAAATAATCTTTAAATGGCCTGTTAAATTATGTGCAAAATGACATTGTGAGAAATAGTGCCCTCTCTTTGCCATATTTCCAAGTTCTAGGATAATTTTTCCTAACTCTTGTTTCCAGGAAGTCATTTGTTCTGCTGGTTCCACTGTCTGCCTCCCGTAAGCACCCCCACACTGCCCTTTTGACTTGAAGCCTTCTGTATTGCTTAGCGATTCTTTCCTGTCTGCTCATATTTATAAATAAGGACGACGAGGCTCTAAGCTGAGCAGGACGAGGAGCTGCCTAGCTTCAGCATCATGGCGAGATCTTAGTTTGACATGTTCTCTTGGTCCTCGAGATGGAGGCTGGATGACGCTAGGTCTGCAGTCTAGCATCCTTGGGAGATCAGGGAGGACTGGGCGTGGGGCTGATATGCAACGTATGTAGTCGCACAGAGCCCCCACGCTTTGGTCCCCACTCTGCTTTTGCACTCTGCTATTTTGAATTTCTTCATCATTTATGAACAGGGGTCCCTGCATCTTCATTTTGCACCAAGCCCCACCATGATGTAGATGGTCCCGACTGGGGGACAGATACAAAGGAGAATTTTTTTTTGAGACGGTCTCATTCTGTCGCCGGGGCTGGAGTGCGGGGGTGCGATCGCAGCTCACGGCAGCCTCAACCTCCCTGGACTCAGGTGATCCTCCTGCTTCAGCCTCCCAAGTAGCTGGGACTACAGACACGAACCCCATGCCTGGCTAATTTTTTTTAATTTTTCATTTTTTTTTGTAGAGACAAGGTCTCACTATGTGATCTCCTGGGTTCAAGACCCACCTTGGCCTCTGGAAGTGCTGAGATTACAGGCGTGAGCCATCACGCTTAGCTGACTTCTTTGCTAGAATCATGAACACTCACTGCCCAGCTATGTGCTGGATTCGGGGACTCAGGTGGACAAGACTACCCTACGCTCAAGGTCATTCTCATTCTTTGTGCTCAGGGATGGCGTAGGTGGAGAGGACAGGATGGGGAGTCATAACCCGGGCTCCAGAGCCCAGCCCTCCAGTCCCGCTCTCACCCAAGACCCGTCCCCAGAGCCGCCCACCCGTCCCCCGCAGTCCCACCCAGGCTCAGTGCTATAAATGTTCTGTTTCCCAAGTAACCGGCCTGTCATCCCAAGATGTTTCCTCCCTTCCTGCACCTCCCCTTCCCCTAATTACTTACTAGCTCTTTCTTCAAGCTGCAGAGGCAGGCATAGCACCTCTGAGTTGGAAGGTTCCTTAGAGGTCACAGCCTTCACTCCACATCTGATGTAACCCTCATGGCAGGTGTGTCTGAGACCCAGGGCCTGTCTCTGCTCCCAGGCTGCTCCTGCAGGGAGCGCAGTGCCTCACCAGGCAGCCAGTCTCAATCTGGGACAGCCGAAAGCACTAGAAAGCTGTTTCACGGAGCTGAAACTGATCTTCCTGTGGCTCCCACTGGATGGTACCATTCATTCATTCACTACATCAGCATTTATTGAGCACCTACTACATGCCAGGCCTTGTGCAGGGTAGTGGGGGCACAAAGATGAACAAGAAACACCCTTTGTGATTTCATGGAACTTTCAGTTTGGAAAACAGAAATAAAACACATCACCACAGCTAAAGTCTAAATTCGGATCCATGCTGTTGTCGAGATGTATAGAAAGTCATCAGGTCATGGAATGGGGCCCTGATTTTGACTGGGGGAGGTCACTGTATGTTGCCCTGAGGGACAGGTCTGAGGGTGGTAAGAGCTGGCCAGGCAGAGGGCTGTGGAAAGGGAGTTTCAGGTTGGGGGGAAGCATGGGGGAGCCCTGAGAGGGCCTGTGCGGAAGGGAAGGGTGAGTGACAGGGGATGCTGGAGCCCAGGGTTTCTGTGAGGTGAGTGCTAAGAGACAAGGCCAGAGAAGGGGCAAAGCCTTCACTGCACAGGAAGGGCCCAGAGGCTGCAGGGATGGTGTCACTGACAAACTGGTGGCTGTCCTTCAGAAGTTGGGGGCGGCTCCTGTCCTCAAGTCTCCCCTTCCAGATGAAATGTCTCCAGCCTTCCCACCATTTGTCAAAGGACAGCGTTCATCCCTCACCTGCTGGACTCGCTTCAGGCTGTCTCTGTCCCTGGCAGGAGGACGGGATCCCACCCTCCCAATGGCGGCTTATGGGGTAGAGAGAATGGATGGCCCTCGCCCCAGTGAAGTGCGGGATTGTGGTGATCCGGGGAGTGGCTGTGCTCCCTTTTGCCATCAGGTCACGTTCACTCTCCAGACCAGGTCTCTCCTACTCTGGAACTAAAAGTTGGTGATTTTTAAAACCCACATGACAAACTTGGCACTTACTGCTGTTGATTTCATCTTACAGCGGCCTGTTGGAGTCCTGATGCAGCCACTCATTCCATGTACTCACGCAGCTCAGGACAGCGAGTCCTGTGGTACTGCACTAGACTTCCAGTGTGTGACAAAGCCCTGACCATCAACTCTATTCATGTCTCTCTCTCTTTCTTTCCTTCCTTCCTTCCTTCCTTCCTTCCTTCCTTCCTTCCTTCCTTCCTTCCTTCCTTCCTTCCTTCCTTCTTTTCTTCCTTCTCTCTTTCTCTTTCTTTCCTTCCTTCCTTCTCTCTCTCTCTCTCTTTCTTTCTTTCCCTTCCTCCCTCCCTCTCTCCCTCCCTCCCTTCCTTCCTTCTTTTTCTTTCTTTTTTGAGACACAGTCTCTCTCTGTTGCCCAGGCTAGAGCACAGTGGCACCATCTTAGCTCATTGCAACCTCTTTCTCCTGGGTTCAAGCAATTCTTATACCTCAGCCTCTCGAGTAGCTGGGATTACAGGCATGCACCACCGTGCCTGGTTAATTTTTGTATTTTTAGTAGAAACAGGGTTTCACCATGTTGGCCAGGCTGGTCTCGAACTCCTGACCTTAAGTGATCCACCCACCTTGGCCTCCCAAAGTGCTGGGATTACAGGCATGAGCCACTGCACCTGGCCAAACCCAACTCTGTCTTATCATTTAAGCTACAGTTTGCTGCCTCTGTCCATTAGGAGGTCATGAACTACTCAGTCACATTCTTGTTGAACTTGAGATGTTCTTTATCTATGTGTCTCCCTTGCTGCATCATGCTGGTAATTCTGTCTCCTCCCCCCTCCAGAAACAAAATGGCCATTGCCACCTGTGGGGAGGGGCCTGGCCACTTCTGTTAAAAGCTTCCCCAATAATTCTGATGCCTGGTCTCTGGGGGTGAGCCAGGGGTGGAAGGTGAGGCTTCTGGGACCTCACCAGAAGGAGGCTTGCCAAGGACAGCCAGTGCGGGCCCCGCCTTGGATAAGTACAGAGAACAGGAGCCACCTTACATCTGAAAGACTCTGAGAGCTTCTGACTATGTGGAGAATGGAACAGCTGAGGGACGGGTGTGCACAGATCGGGAATGAGCAACCGCCCCACTCCCTGAACACACGCACAGACTTTCACCCCCTCACAAAGCTCCTCCAACTTCAGAGAGCAACAGGATCATTGGGGTATGTGATAAAATGCAGATTTCTGGGCCTTAGCTCAGGGATCCAGTACCAGCAGGCATGGCAGAGCCTAGAAATCTGCATTTTAACCAAATGCCCAGGTGGCCCTGATACGGTCTGTGGGCCACCTAAAGAGAAACTACAGCTCATTTGACTGTCCCAGTGGCCCCGACTCAGGACCATTGAAAGGTAGAAGTCATGGTTCCTAGTCTGGGAACCACAGGAAAGGGAAGAGAAATAGGGAGGGCTCCATCTCTGCATCTGTGTCCAGGATTTGAATAATTCTCGTGACAGGTAGAAGTACTTTGTGAACAGAATAGTGGGAACTCCATGTAAGAACTTCTGTGATTGGCCAGGCGCTGTGGCTCATGCCTGTAATCCCAGCACTTTGAGAGGCTGAGGCAGGCAGATCCCCTGAGATCAGGAGTTCAAGACCAGCCTGGCCAACGGGTGAAACCCCATCTCTGCTAAAAATACAAAAATTAGTCTGGGTATGGTGGCGGGCACTGTAATCCCAGCACTTTGGGAAGCCAAGGCGTGTGGATCACCTGAGGTCACGAGTTCGAGACCAACATGGTGAAACCCTGTCTCTACTAAAAATAAAAAATTAGCCGGGTGTGGTGGTAGACACCTGTAATCCCAGTTACTCAGGAGGCTGAGGCAGGAGAATTGCTTGAACTCGGGAGGCAGAGATTGCAGTGAGCCGAGATCAAGCCACTGCCCTCCAGCCTGGGTGACAGAGCAAGACACCATCTCAAAAACAAAACAAAACAAAACAAAACAAAACAAAACAAAAACAAAACCACAGAACTTCTGTGATCACTAGATGCAGTGGTGTGTGCCAACTGTCCCAGCTACCTGGGAGGCTGAGGTGGGAGGATTTCTTGAGCCCAGGAGTTCGAGATCAGTCTGGGCAACATAGCAACAGCCAATCTCTTTAAAACATTTTTTAAAAAGAATTTCTGTGATCATTGATAGTATTAATAAAGATACCAGTAACATCAGTAATTTAGCACCTTGGCTAGAGGGTGAGAAGGAGAGGCCGGGTTAGGACTCATTGTACCCTGGGCTGGGTGTGGTGGCTCTTGCCTACTCAGGAGGCTGAGGTAGGAGGATTGCTTGAGCCTGGGAGGCAGAGGTTGCAGTGAGCCAAGATCATGCCACTGCACTCCAGCCTGGGTGACAGAGTAAGACTCTGTCTCAAAAAATAAAATAAAATAAAATAAAATAAAATAAAATAAAAAAATAAAATAAAAAGGATTTATTGTATCCTGGAAACATGGTCTCTGGAATGCCTGCTGGGGACAGCTTCTCCAGCCTGACTCTTACAGGCTCTTGGGAAACTAAAAACCACTAAAAATTGTTCCTCAGCTCTGGGCTAGGGCTTTCTAGAAAGATCAGGCAGGTATGTCCCTGCTGAGGCTGCTGGCTGAGAGTTCCTTTTGTCCAAAGTACCCCATCAGTGGGACTTTAAAAGGCAAAGGGAATTGAATCCTCTGATGCTTCCTCCAGGAGTGTGACAAAAATAAGGATGCCGATTGCTGAGTGCTCACAGTGGGTCTGACGCCGTGCACCAACTTGTTAAATGGTCAGAGAATCCCTGGAGGCCTGTGGTCAGTTCCACCTCCCAGATGAGGCACAGTGACAGGGAGTAAGTTGCCCTAGGTCACAGGCTGGTAAAGGGCAGAGTCAGGAGTTGAACCTTGGGAAGTTGGCTCCACCAGCTAGGATAGGGACCTGGTTCGGTGTTGCTTGCTGGGTGTATTTGTCAGAGATGCATTTGGCTGCAAGTAATAGAAAACCCAACCCACAGTGGTTCAAGCAAATCCTGAATTCTGAATGTGTTTTTCTGACATAACACAAAATTCTGGTTACTGGTGATAGTTCTGCAGTGTGGGGGCTGACATCCTTGTGATTTTCCAGGCCTTTCTTTCATGGTCACAAGGCAGCCACTGAAGCCGTGGGTGTCATGTCTGAATTAAAGGCAGGAAGGAAGGGTGAAGAATGACAGGGCATGTCCACTTGGATCAGGAAAATGAGATTTTCTTTCCAGGCTCCTTCCCTCCCCTAGTGCATTTGGCCAGAACTGGGTCTGATGGACACCTGAGCTGCAGCAGGGCTAAGAAAGCAGAAAACATCATTGAACTTGGCTAAATCAAACAGGAGTTGTTCCTCGGGGCTGGGCAAGGTCAGAAGAGAGAATGCACATCACGGGGGGTGGGGGGGGCGGCGCTCCGAGTCAGCCACATTCCTCTCCTTGAACCTCAGTTTCTTCACCCACCCTTTACCAAAGCTGTGGCTCTACCGTGTCTCCAAGCCTTGGTCAGAGCTTCTGGAGCTCTGCCTGTGCCGACTGGGCAGGGGCAGGGCTCTGCTGAGATTTCTAAAGTTAACACCAACCTATGCAAGCTCCACAGAGCCCAGCGCCCGCCAGCAGATCCTGCTGTGGTCATGGGGATCAGAAGGTGATCACTGGGATACCCAGAAGCCTTTGGAGCTGGCCTTCCTGCACAGCTCTGTGTGCACTACTGGTGGGTAAGGAAGCCCTCCAAACGTCATGAAGCCCAGGGCACCCTTCTGGTGTTGTCATTGACTTTAAACTCTGATCTATCCTGGACTTACAGGTCTGTCTGCCCTGTGGATGTAGATGCTCGGGTGCACTGGGTTCTCTGAGGGCAGCGCCAAGGCTAGTCATCATCCTGAAGTCCCCAGAGCCGTGGCGGCATCATTACGTGTTTGTTTCCTGTCTGTTGCACCCAGGCACTAAAGAGCTGGGGAGAGGGTATCTGGAGCCATTTTCTTTAAGCTGAGCTGCCGTTGGGTGAGTGTGGACTGGGGAAGGTTCCTGTGGGAAGCTCAGTGTGTTTTTCTTATTTGCATATGGGATGGGGTGGGAGAGAGGGTGATGGTCACTGTGGAGGCTCGTTTCCATGGAAACAGGATGGTAGCTGTCATCTGCGATGTGGGGGGGATGTCACCACAGATTCTCTGGCCACAGTTGAGGTGCCTGACACCAGTCAATAATGAATCGGGAAGGACTCTGTTACATGGGAGGGGAACTCCAGTTTAAGGGAGTCTACATCTCCTCTAATGAAAAGCCAGGGAGTCTCCAGCTTCAGGGCCCGCTTGCTCTAGAATCCTGAAAGATGTCTCTAGACGGTGTGTGCTTCCATCCCACAGCTCTGCAGGTCTGTGCTGCCTTCCATTCCTGGAGCTCTCTCCATGGCAGGCTAGTGGCAGGCAGCTGGGGCTCAGAGCCAATTCCCTCCAGTTCAGAGATGCCATTCCTTTCCCAGCAGTTCCAACCTGTCCCGGAACTGAGCCTCTTTGGCCTGGATTGGTTGGCATGGGGCACGTGCTCATCCCTGAGCCAATCACTGAGGGTGGGGTGGGCAGAGCTCCTGTATGCCAGATGGAGGTGAAGGTCCACCCCCGGCAGGATGTGTCAGCCCTGCCCCTACCACATGGTTGAGCGTGGGGAGGCTGGACAGGGAGGCTGGAAAGGGAGGATCCCAGGCCTGGCCTTATTACTCTCAGAGTACACAAGGGCACCCTGGCTGGTGGAAACCAAGCCATTTAGGTGGCTTACTGTGAACTATCATTTACTGACTGAGCTGGGCTCCTTTACACCCATGATGGTGTTACAGCCTCACAATCCCTAGAAATTAGTATTGTTAACCCCATTTTGCAGATGAGAAAATGGAGGCTCAGAGAGGTTGATAGCCTGCCCCAGGACACGCACAGCCTTTATGGAGCAGATCTGGAATTGCTCATGTCTGGCTGCCCCCAGGGCTCGTGCTCACCCATGACATAAAGGGGTGGTACCTTTCCAGAGGCTGAAATATAAGCAGTTGATTTGCCTCTGAGGACTTGAGAAGCCTCACTAGCCCTCAGAAAGCTGTGAGGTGAGTCCCCTGAGAGGAGCATTTCCCCCAAACTCTGGCAGAACCTGAAGCATCTCCGCCCCACACAGCCCACTCTGGTTCCCACCTGCCATACTGCCAAGACTACTCTAGAGTAATGGAGCTAAGTTTCACGGGAGGCAGACATCATGAGGCATATACTAAAATTATTCATTGTTTATCTGAAGCTCAGATTTAACTGGGAAGCTTCTTTTTATCTGGCAACTCTACCCAGAGTTAAACCACCGGAGTAAAGTCACCTGAATGGAGGCTTGGAGAGAGAAGGTCCAGGTCTTCTGCCACTGAGGTTCCCGGAGCTGCCCAGGTTCCCACCTGCCTGGGTTCTGTCTTTGCAGCCCTCCTTCGGCTTTGTGGCCAACCCGGCACTTTTCCCCCGAATCCCCTCTATACTCTGAGCTTGGGCTGAGTCGGTTTCAGGGCATCTGTCAAGTGGGCTTAATAATCTCTGTTCTTTGGCCTTATAGGTTTGTGTGAGGGACTATGGGTGTTGCTGTGGTCTGAATGTATCTTTCCTAGTTCACGTGTTGGCACCCTAATCCCAAGTGCAGCAGAGCTGAGAGGTGGCCATGTCATGAGGACTCAGCCCTCCTGGATGGATTCATGCCACTATTGTGGGAGTGGGATGGTTATCGTAGGAGTGGGTTCCTGATAAGAAGGATGAGTTTGGCCCCTTCCCTCTCTCACACACACTTTTTTGCCCTTCTGCCGTGTGATGCCATAGCAAGAAGGCCCTCACCAGATGCAGCCCCTTGATGTTAGACTTTCCAGCCTCTAGAACCGTAAACCAAATTAATTTCTTTTTTTTAAAATAAATCACCCAGGCTTTCTGCTTCTGTTTAGCAGCAGAAAATGGACTCAGACAGATGTCTTGCTCTGTTTGGGGTTGTCTAACAAAATACCATAAACTGGGTGGCTCCTGAACAACATAAATCTATTTCTCACAGTTCTGAAGGTTGGGAAGTCCAAGATCAAGGTGCTGGCAGATTCAGTGTCTGGTGAGGGCCCACTTCCTCATTGATGAGTCTTCTCACCGAGTCCTCACGTGGGTCCCCGCATGAAAGGGTGGATGAGCTTCCTTTTGCCTGTTTTAAAAAGGTGCTAATCTCATTCTTGAGGGCTCTGCCTTCATGACCCAATCACCTCCCCAAAGGCCCCATCTCCTAATACCATCACCTTGGGGGACAGAATTTCAATATATGAATTTTAGGTGGATATAAACATTCAGACCATAGCAATGGGTAAAATGACCCAGAAATCATGAGGTGCTGGCCACAGTGAAGGGTTAATGTTATTACTCCCAGATTCTCTCCATTATTTCCTTCCTCTTTCTCTCCCTCCTTCCCTCCCTGTCTCCACAGAGCACCTACTGTGTGCTCCACAGAACACCTACTGTGTGCTGGGTGCCTGGATATTGGCAATGGTTGGTGGTCTAGTTAGCAACCAACACAAGCCTGAGTCATCCCAGAGCTGCCTCCTGACAGATGATCTGTGATTTCCAGCATCTCAGCTTCCCTTCCATTAGCTACATCTTAAATCACATTTTAAGAAAGCCCCCGTGGGCCCCTTGTGAAGACTGAGGAAACACCCTATTTTTATCAGCCACACACAGAAATCATCTTCTGGGCGGGGTATTTCCTGGAAAGATGTTGAATCTCAGTCATTTCTTGTGGCTTCTTGTCAGAGCCAAGTATTTTTTTTTTTTTTTTGGCTTTTTATTCTGATCTTGTCCCTCAAATCATTTGTTTGACAAGCTCCCACAGGGAGTCCGCCTCTAAGTCAGAACCTGGGCTGGGCACTGGGGATCCAGCAGGGGCTCCGAGCCAGCCCCCCATCTGAGGAACAGGGACTGGTGCCCAGAGGTACCCTCATGGAGGATCAGTGGGACACCAGGCAGGAGAGCTCATTTCTGGCTGGGGGTGGGGTCTGGAGAGGGCCTCATGTGACACGTGGGCGCGTGTGAGCTGAGGTAACAGTTGAGGCTGTGATACAATAATAGCTCACATTCTTGGCTCTTCCTTGTGTGAGGCCCTGTTCTGAGCACTGGATCTGGATGTGAACACGTTTCAGGTCAGTGACTTGCCCAAAGTCACATGGTGCCGAAGCAGCGAGCTAGGATAGGAACCCAGCTCTGTCCTTTGACCATAAGGCGGCACTGCCTCGGGGGATGCTGGCCCTGGTCCCGTGCTGTGGTGAGCACTGTGCCTTCCGCCCACCTGGCCAGGGCCTGCTCCGCCAAAGCCTTGCTGGTGACCGATGCGGTGGGGAAGGGGGCCAGTCACACAGAGCTCCTGGGTCCCTTGGCTGTGGGACATGGATCCCTTCTTTTTTTTTTTTTTGAGATGGAGTTTCGCTCTTGTAGCTCAGGCTGGAGTACAGTGGTACAATCTCAGCTCACTGCAACTTCTGCCTCCTGGGTTCAAGTGAGTCTCCTGCCCCAGCCTCCAGAGTAGCTGGGATTACAGGCACGCACCACCATGCCCCGCTAATTTTTTTTGGTATTTTTAGTACAGACAGGGTTTCACCATGTTACCCAGTCTGGTCTTGAACTCCTGATATCAGGTGATTCGCCTGCCTTGGCCTTGCAAAGTACTGGGATTACAGGTGTGAGCCACTATGCCTGGCCTGACACGGGTCCCTTCTATGCCTCAGTTTCCTCATCTGCAGTGGGCGCTGTAATCCAACAGAGGGAAGAATACCTTGAGGGAAGGGGTGTGAAGCTTGCAGCAGGTAGTGAGTGCTCAGACAACCTTTCTAAACCAACCAGGACCTTGAGTTCCAGTGGACAGAAACACAGTGCAAGCAGGACCTAGAACCCAAAAGGAAAGCACTGGCTCAGGTAACCACGGAGAGCAGAGGGCAGGTCGGGATCCAGGCTCAGCTGGATCCTGACCCAGCATGCGGTCAGGAGCCCACCTTTCTCCAGCTCTTGCTTCAGTCCTCCTTTGTGTTGGCAATATTCTCAGGCCACCACGGAGCCATGGTGGCCTCCGGGTTTCCAGGCAGCGGCTCAGCCAGGGAGAGGGCCTCCTCCCCACAGACCCCGCTCATGGGCTGGGCTGCCCTCACTGCCTGCCTGGGACCATGTGCCTGTCCTGAGCCAACCATGGTGGCCCGGCTGGAGTTATGGGATCCTTGGGTGGACCTCTGCTAGGAGCCAGGAGCCGGGGAGGGAGGCTCTTTGAGGAATAAGGTTGGAGTTCAGGGTGCTGGGGAGAAATGATGCCCACCTTCCCTGTCCTCCCTGGCACGGCCCCTCCTACAGCCTGGCCACACCCGAGCCCCTCTCCCCGGAAGACAGCCACCTCCTCCTGGGGCGACTTCAGGATGGAAGTGCTCTCTTTAAAGCAACATTAGTTACCTAATTAAGCACTTAGGAGCTGACAGGAGGTAGTGGGGGGGGGGTTGTTGATTTCTTTTTTAGACTTTTAGCACTGAAGTTCCGTGATAAAGTAACTGTGTAATTAGGAATTAATTTCTCACTCCCATAAGTGATGTCTTATTTGGGGCCTGAGGGGAGTCAGCCCAGAGGGCGGTCCTTCTTTACCTTCTCATTTTGGAATGTGGGCAGGAAGTCCCAGCTGTCTTGGCTGTCACCGGGGTGGAAAGAGGAGAAGGGGCGGGAGATAGTTCTTCCATCCCAGGTGGTCTTCAGGAAAAACTGAGACACGGTGCTCGTGTCTGACATGGAACTCAGGGTGAGCAGAGACTCGGGAGAGATGGACGGAGGCCAGATGGTGGAGGCCGTGGCCAGGGCTTCCCACTTTGTTCTGAGGGCCGTGGGGAGTCTCACTGAGGGTGTTAAGGGAGAGTGACACAGCTGAGCTGAGGAGGTTTCTGCTGATGAGGAAGGGCTGTAGGGGAGGGAGCAGGGGGCAGGAGGGCAGTTGGGAGCCTGTTGTCACTCTCAAGACAGAGGGACAGTGATCCTGGCTGGGACAGGGAGGGTGGAACTGTCAGCAAGCTGTCCCAGGCTGGGCCGATTGGCGCATGGAGTCACGTCAAGATAGCGAGGTTCCCAGGACAGACTTAAACCCACAGTTCCTCCCTACCAGCTAAGTTCTGTCCCTTCCTCTCTCCCCATCCTTGTCCCATGTCCTCCTTTCTATGTGCACCTTCACTGTGCACCTACTATGTTTTTTTCTTCACTGAATGCATTTCTATGCTGTGTTACTCCCCCAGACAGGGGATGCAGCCACTGCATCTCCCCTAATGGTTCACGAAGTGGAGAAGTGACAGTTAGGACCCAAGAGAAAGGTTTAAGCAAATGGATTCCCTGGGAGGATCTACAGCGTCAAGATCTCTCCTGCTGCTAAGAACTCAGTAACATCACATTTCCTTTTTTGACTTGGTTGCCAGGAAGCTCAGAGCTAAGATCTTGACACCAGATTCTACAGAAATGTTTTCTTAGGGGAGCTTTTCACCCGAGTCTGAGGACTGCACCTGGTGGGTTCTCAGGGGAATGTTTGCTGCAGACAGACTGCAGGTGTGTTCCTAGGCCGAAGACCCAGAGGGTCAGGTACAGGGTGAAGGGAAGGGGCTGGGCCAGTGTGTTGGACCAGCTCAGAGTGTCTGGGAGCTTCAAATGCACCGTCAGGCAGTGGTTGCTTCCGTTCCCCTCCAAGATCGGGGGTGGGGGGGATGGTGGGGTGGTTGCCCAAGTCTGTAGCCGAGAGTGCATGTGTTTGATCAGCCGCCTGTGGCAAGGCTGAGGTCTGGAAAGTGTTCAGACTCTAAAGTTACTACCTGGGTCGTCGTGGGTCTCTGTGACATCCAGTCACAACTTGTATCTCATTGAGGACCCTGGGGTCAGCCTCCAGCCTCTTCCTGCCACCCCTTTTTGTAGAGAAACACAAAATGCAAGAAAACACTTTTTGTCATCAAGGGGCTGAATTGCACGGGGACATTCTCATCTCGCAGCCTATTCTGGGGCAGGGGTCATGGTTGGTGCCCTCACTTAACTACGAGCCGTGGTCCTAGACTGGGCGCGGAAGGGAGCTGTGTGGCTGTGTGGGGGAGGGGAGTTATGGACCGGCAGGCGGTCTCTCAGCGAGCCAGTCCTGGACACGGTTTGCCCTGGTCTGGGGTGGAATGGAGGGAGGCTGCGGCAAGAGAGAGTAATGGGCCCCGCGCTCACATGTGTGGAGGCTGAAATGGCTTCCCGCAGGCAGAGAGAACAGTGCCCAGCACCCAGTAGGGCCTCAAACAGCTGTGGCTTTTCTGTCTACCCATCCATCTTTCAGGCATCTGTTTATTTTCATGGCAAGACTTCATGGGGATGGGAACAAGTCCTCAATGAGCGTCTGCCAGAGCTGGGCAGGTGTGCCCTCTGGGCCCCGGAGAGGCAGCACGTGGGTGGGTTCAGTCTGGTGTGGGCTGGGAGCCCCCACCTCCAGCTCACCCAGCAAGGCATGAATCGAGCCTGGGGGGGCGGTTCCCAGCTCTCCCTAGGGACTGATTTCCCCCCAACCCCTTTCCCCAACCTGCTTCCCCACAGGATCTGGATGAAGATCAAGGCAGAAGGAGGAGGGGCCGTGTCTGTGAGGGAGGGGCATGGTGGGGGCGGGGGCCCAGTCGGAGCCAGGCCTGGATGCCTGCGATGGGACTCAGCAGTTCTGGGCCCCACGGGTGCCAGTGCCTGTTTATGTGCCTGTGTGTGCCACCCCCGCAGCCTCTCCGTCACACGTGTCTCCCGGCTGCCTGGAGAGCTCTTTCTACAAAATGTGAAAATGACAGTTGGGCTCACCCACGCGCAGAATCCTCACGCAGCCCTGCTCCCTCGCTGCCCCTTCCAGGTCACCGTGGGCCCTGGCTGCTGCCCCCAGCACTACCTCCTCTCCCCGCCCCTCCCCCACTCCATTCCCTCCTCCTGCTCCTTCCCCTGCCCCCCTCGTCCCTCCCTACTCTCTGCCAGCTCCCTCCTGCCTTCCTCCCTCCCCCTCAGGTCCCCAAGGTCTCTCTCTCTAGCTCCAGGTCTCTCACTTTTTTGGGTCACTCCTCATCATCTGAATTTGGGGTTGAGTAGGAGTGTGCATGTGTGAGGATGTCCAAGAAGGGAGTGACTGTGTGTGCAGGTGTGCATGTTTATGTCTGTGTGTGCCGGTGTGTGGTTGTGTGCGAGTGTGTGGTTGTGTGCGGGTGTGTGACTGTGTGTGGTTGTGTGTAGGTGTGTGTGACTGCAGGTGTTTGTGTGACTATGTGTGGTTGCGTGTGTGACTGTGTGCAGGGGTGGTTGTGTGCGAGTGTGTGACTGTGTGGTTGTGTGCAGGTGTGTGGTTGTGTGCGGGTGTGTGACTGTGTGGTTGTGTGTGACTGTACAGGAGCGGTTGTGTGCGACTGTGTGATTGTGTGCGAGTGTTTCACTGTGTGGTTGTGTGCGTTTGTGTGACTGTGTGCAGGTGTGGTTGTGTGCGGGTGTGGTTATGTGCGAGTGTGTGGTTGTGTGCGGGTGTGTGTGTGTGGTTGTGTGCATGTGTGTGGTTGTGTGCGTGTGTGTGACTGTGTGTGTGTGCACACAGGTGTGGAGGTGTGTGTGCGTGAGTGCATGCAGGAGCCTGAGCCTGCGCTCCAGAGGGTGGGGGATGGATGGTGGCTGCATTTCAGGGAATGGAGCTTTCACTCAATGACTCTTCAAGCAGCGGGAGGGGGCGGCACTTCACAACAGTCAGACAGGTTTGTTCAGTGTGTAGGAAAAGCCTTCATTTCCTACTGACAGTGGTGACATGGGGGGTGACAGGTGGAGCTGGTGGCAGCGCTGAAGTCCTGGGGTGGGAGGTGCCAGGGGAAGGGTCTGGTGATGGGGGACTGGGGGTCATCCTGGGAATGCAGGCCAGGCCCATCTCCCAGTACCCCCGACTGAGGTTTGCTGTGCTTCCACCGTGAGGGGACCTTAGAGATCTGCCTCTTGTGGGAGATCTGGGAAGACTTCCTGGAGGAGGCAAACTGCCTCCAAAGAGCTGCAGGGCTGGTTGAGCATGGAAGGGGTGTGGGGAGGGCAGCTGTTTGGTGCAGGAGCTGTTCCTCTTGCTTTCAGAGGCTGCTCTGGAAGCTGGGGCTGACATGGGTCACGGGCCAGAAGAATGAACCTGAAGGGCAGGAGCCACCTGGCACAGTGCTGGGCACACGGGGAGAGCAATGTCTGTGCTCCCTTCACGTCCGCAGCCCCTGCCCACATCTGTCACCAGCACCATTTACAGAGGAGGAGACAAGGGCCGGAGAAGCAGCGCCGGGCCACACGCTGCCTGGGTGTAGCTGGGGATCCGACCGCTGTCTTTACTCGCCCTGTCCAGGCAGGTGTGTGCAGGTGGCTGGAGAATGCTGTGGCCCAGGCCCTGGCCCCGGCTGGCCTCCAGCACCATCCCTTACTCTCCCCTTTCTCTGCAGGATGGTCGAGTACTCCCTGGACCTTCAGAACATCAACCTGTCAGCTATCCGCACCGTGCGCGTCCTGAGGCCCCTCAAAGCCATCAACCGCGTGCCCAGTGAGTCAGCCCCTCCCTGTCCACACATTCCTGGATGACCCATCCCTGGGTATCCCTGGCCTACCTAGCCAGTGCCCATCCCCCACCCTGCTTCATTACCTAGGAGAAGACTGACCAGGGCCCAGGTGGGTGCAGGATCCTGCGGTGTCTGGACAGATGTGCCCTGCTCCCATGGAGCTCATGGGTCTGAAGACACTGGCAGGTGGCCCTGATGCCTCTGAGACCCAGGAGAGCTTCAGGAACATGCTGAAGAGGCTGGCTTTTTGGGGACAAAGGGTTCGTAGGGGAGTGGTCCTCATAGGATGTCAAAGTGAGCACCTGTAGGAAAAGAAGTTGCTTAGTTTAAAGAACATTGTAGAGCATTTCCCTGAGGCAATGAAACCTGACTCCCTCATTTGTGCTGACTGACTTAGAACTTGAGCTCTGCCACTCACCCACCACAGGTCCATGTACCTACTCACCCATACACCTAGCCACCTGTTCATCCATCCACCTGTCCACCTAACCACCTGTCCATCCATCCATCCATTCATCCATCCATCCATCCACCCATCAATCCACTCATTCTTCCACCCATCCACCTGTCCATCCATCTACCTGTCCACTCATCCACCTGTCCATCCATCTACATGTCCATCCATCTACCTGTCCACCCATCCACCTGTCCACCCATCCACCTGTCCACCCATCCATCCATCCATCCATCCATCCATCCATCCATCAATCCACTCATCCTTCCACCCATCCACCTGTCCATCCATCTACCTGTCCACCCATCCACCTGTCCATCCATCTACATGTCCATCCATCTGCCTGTCCACCCATCCACCTGTCCAACCATCCACCTATCCATCCATCCATCCATCCATCCATCCATCCATCCATCCCTCCATCTGTCCATCCATCTGCTCATCCTTCTCGCCATCCTTCCATTTGTCCATTCATCCATCTGTGCAGTCAGACGGACATCCACTGTCCCTCCATCCATATGTCCACCCACACATCCATTCACCTGTCCACTCATCTAGTATTAAGAGAGAGGTTATTGTGCAACCATAAGCCCTGACATCTGCCCAGCCTTGTAGAGTTTTCATGTCCATGACCTGTTTTGAGCTTTACAATCACTCTGAGGGGGATGAGCTGTTCCCATTTTACAGACAAAAAAACTAAGACGTGGAGACACAAGGTTCCCTGCCCAGGGATGCACTGCCAGTGAGTAGCAAAGGCTGGAGCCCTTCAGGTCTTCTGACTCCTCATTGCTGTCTGTTAGGGATGGGGTGGAGATTGGGCAAGGAGAGGACGAGGATCCTGCCTGCCTTCCAGGAGGTTTTTTTTTTTTTTTTTGACAGAGTCTTGCTCTCACTCTGTCACCCTGGCTGGAGTGCAGTGGAACAATCTCAGCTCACTGCAACCTCCACCTCCTGGGTTCAAGCAATTCTTCTGTCTCACTCTCCCAAGTAGCTGGGATTACAGGTATGTGCCACCACACCCGGCTAATTTTTGTGCTTTTAGTAGAGACAGGTTTTCACCATGTTGGTCAGGCTGCTCTCGAACTCCTGACCTCAGGTGATCCGCTTGCCTTGACCTCCCAAAGTGCTTGGATTACAGGCATGAGCCACCGCGCCTGGGTGCACAGGGCTTTTATAGGCACGTACCCACCTCCTGTGGTCCAGGCATTTGACATCTGATGGCTCAGCAGCCTGTGTGAGGCTCAGAGAAGTTTAAAAATGGCTCGCACAAAGTCACACAGCAATGCAGTGGTAGGATTGGAGTCTGAAGAGAGTTCTGTCTGTCCTCAGCCAGGCCGATGAGTTTTCCCATTGGCGAAGAGGACAAGTCTCCTGGCACCTGCTCCCTCAGACAGTGCTGTCCCCACTCCCCTAATTCCCAGCCCTGGAGCCTTGGGGTTCTGTGACCCATCCCACCCAGCCAACCTCTGACATCCATTTATCCTGAGCACCCTGTGGGGCTGGCCTGACCCCGGGATTGCAAAATTCACTGGTCAGTCTGGGCAGGCCTGGCCAGGTAGAGGAGGCCATGCTTTATGGTGTCTGTGGAGCAAAGCGACCAGGAGGGTGGCAGTGTGCGTCTTGCGCATGTGTGTGGCCCCTGTGCCTCTCCCTCCTGGTCCTCCTTGCTCCTCCTGGCTCCTCTCCCGCTGTGTGGGGAGCTCATTAAGCTGCTTCCCGGAGGTGGAGGTCACTCCTGGTCCCCAGCACCAGCCTGCCCTGGCCTCTGGGGAAGGCAGGGATTGACCCTGTGCCCAACTTCCCCGTGCGCTCCAATTATAGAGGAAGTCCCCAGCAGGCTCCGAGCCTTTTCTCAGGGCTCCCTCCCGCTAGTGGCCACCGCTGGGCAGCAAGGAGAATCGAGCTGGGGGAGGGTCTGCCTGCGGCCTGGAGCCTGATTCCACCTGAAAAGTCTCTCAGAACCAGAACCGGGGAGTCACTGGGAGCACTCGCCCTCCAGCACCCGGTGTTCCCCTGGAAGGGCCCTGCAGATAAACTCATAGGCGATTCTACAGGAGCCCCAGGCTGTTGGAGCACATGGGGGCTGCAGGTCCATTGGTCTAGCCCTCATTTCACAGGACAGACAGCTTTGTCCTCGGGTGCCAGGTCCCCTGCCCAGAGCTGCCAGGGAATGAGTGACTTGAGGCAGGGCAGGGGTGGATCAGGCTCTTAGAAGTGCTTCCTAGAGAGGTTTGATGGGCTGTTTTTTTGATTTTCTTTTTTTTCGAATATGAGTTTCCTGGGGACAATCGTACTTAATGGTTGAGCCGCTTCTGCCCTGGGATGCTGTCTTTTCAACAGTAGCCTGTAGCTTTCAGTGTCGTCACTAGAGGGCAAGCTAGAGAGCTGGTGCTGGGCACAGTCAAGCAATGGGTTATAAACTGCAAAGCCAAGCAGAGTGGGCAGGTTGCCTCT
>PVKV010021887.1:0-36573 GCA_004027835.1 Alouatta palliata | reverse complement strand
GGGGGGAAAAAGGGGAGGGACAGCAGGGGATGGGGAGTTGGGGAGGGATAGCATGGGGAGAAATAACAGATACAGGTGATGGGGAGGAAGGCAGCAAATCACACTGCCATGTGTGTACCTATGTAACAATCTTGCATGTTCTTCACATGTACCCCCAAACCTAAAATGCAATAAAAAGTATATATATTAAAAAAAAAAATTCAGGAAATTTTTTGGTCTTTGTTACTGGAACCCAATCTTTTGCTACCACTTATGCCAGAAATTTTAGGAATTGGCATGCGCTGACAAATTGGAAGACCTCCTGAGGCATCTAGAAGATGATGCCTCATTATTTAACACCATATACACTGGGAAAAGACAGCCTAAGCATAATTAATAGCCAGTGTTGTGCTCTGAAGGGTACAAGTGATGGCATGTCATCACGCTATCTTGACTCCACAAATCTCCGTTCCTCGACATTAAGTCATATCTTGCTGCCCCCTGCCCATGTGGCACATGAAGCTATCAGTACTTTCATGAAAACTTTTTTTGTGAAAGCCTGATTTATGGCAATGGATTATTTGTCCATGGATTTTCTCTATTATTTTCCCAGAAAGGAAGTTTTGTTTATTATGTTGAGTAATTGTCATAGACCTGGGCCTGAAAAACTAGATGAGAACATTACAAAGAAGCAATGTTATTTAAAACTCTGAGTGGGGCCTTCATTTGTTTCCCATCACAGCAGACTCCCAGTGCTAAAAGCACCAAAGTGGGCTGTACATGTCTCTATAGGATTGCAAGGGAACTGAACAAAAAGAAAAGGAAAAGGAGGGACTTTCTCAGTTACGTTACAATCATCATGACCTTCATTATTATTGAGGAATTATCCTTCGTTGGTATGGGGAGAGATAACAAGACGCAAGTCATGTGAATGAAAGACTTATTGGAAACTGATGTCATTAATCGGCTTTGTGAAAACCACATTTGTTTTATTTTGCTTTTTTTTTTTTCTCTCACAAGAATATTTTTTCTCTGGAAAAGCTTCGGGAAGTGTCAGTAGTTCACCAGAGTTTCCATCTTCACTCTGTGGGAGGAAAAAGTGTTACTGGAGTGGGCCAGCTCAGATAACAAGAGCCTGCGTGTGGGCTCTTAAGAGGTCTAGAAATAGAAGGGGATAGGCTACAGACAATGGCCTGCAGACTAGACTCATGCAAGTAGACCATATTACTCAAAAGAAAAGGCAAAGGAGATGACTATGAAAGAGAATCCATATATAATTTCATGAAAAATAATTATTCAGTGCATATTTAATTGTATGTACACGCTCCATTTGTTCTTTGACAATTCCATCGACATGGTATATTCTGAAAAGTACTTAACAGGGAGATGAGGTAAGAGCAGGGTGGTAGGTACAAAAAGAGCTTGTACCTTCTATACTAATAAATACATGGGCTTCTTAGGCTAAAGAGGGAGTGATGTTGTACATTGCTCCCCAGGACCAGTAAAGGATTCAGGATAAAAACATCTAAACTCTTTAAATGAACTGTAGTAATGAGCTACTGCCTACACAGAACTGGAGATGAGCTGTGTGCAGCAGAGGATACTGAGAGAAAATGTACAAGGGATATAGAAGGGTAGAGACAAGAGACATAAACTAGAGCCACATATACAGGAATGGGGTGTGAGGCTGAGATAACAGAAAGCCTGTTATCAACTGGCAAGACAAGTGAAGAAAATCATAACTGAATTCAACATTCAGTGACTGTTTGGACATTAGGTTGAATCATCCCACCTTACCTTTGTGCAAACCCATCTTTGAGGCAAGTGGAGGGTCTTCTTCACAGAGATGCTTGATAAATTTGCAGCAAGACTCTGGTCCTTTTCCAATAACAAGGTCAATCAAGGCTCGAGCTTTATCCATGACGGTGTCATTTTCATCTCTCACTTTGTTCATATCTTCCTGGCTAATAACTCTATCTTCTAATAGGCAATCCAGCAAGGCATTTATTGTGCCTGCACCCACCGAATGAATAAAAATTCTTCTCTTTTTACGCAAGAGTTGGTCTGTTGGAAGCACAAAGATTTCTCAAATAATGAACATGAAACAACTTTCCTCTCAATTCGCCAGCAGGAAAATAGTTTAAAACACAGAGAAATGTTTAAATAAACATTTCTCTCCACAAGCACATTTATTCCAAGGACAAGTACAGTAATCCCAAGGAACGATCTTACAACTTTGCATTTACTTCATGTACTTCCCTCTGATTCTGGCATTACCCACATATGCTCACTAACTTCATGATTTTTCTGTTAATCTTCTAAAAATGAGAGGTCGTTCTGCTCTGACACATCCCAATTTCTTGAATTTTGAAGGGAAATGGCAGTTTCTTGAATCTTGAAAGGAATTGACTGTTTCCTTTGAGAACAACAGCTGCTAATACCCATCCTGTGCCCATTCTCATCCTTAACTACATAATCCTTCAAATGTGGACCACACTTAGCAAAATTATAGCAGATACCAGAAGGAGCCCAGATTCTTCCTGGCCTTTATCTTTTCCTTCAAAAATGCTGTGAAAGTCTGGGCATCTTCCCACCTTCCCTCTCCTTTCTCCTTTCCCTCTGCACCTCAAGGCTGCTCACAAAAACCTTCACCAAACCTAATGAGAAAGACAGTCCTTTCCGAAATGAATTCCTCCCTAGGACCTATTCTCTTACTACGGAAGACTCACCGGCCATGGCTCCTCACACTGGTGCTTGCAACGTGTGTTACTGTTGCAATGACGGGCACATTCCTTCAATAGGGTGTTACACAGATGAATGAATAATAGTTACACCTACACATGTGCATTTTTAATTATTTCCAAAGAAGCTGTTAGTTATTGTCATTTCCCAAGGTATTTTTAAGTAATTGAACCTCAGGTTGTAGCCTGAACTGTGACCATAAGAAAATTACTTCACCATTCCTTGAAGGGTGAGAAACAAGAATAAAAGGGAAATGAGAAGGCACATACAGAGTTAAACATATGCAATAAACAATCTTTAATTCACTGAGATTTACATAGAAAGTAAAGCCAGAATATAGAGTAGTTTTGCCACCTAACTCAAGTACTAAGCATTTCTTTTTTTTTAAAATTGTGATAAAATACACATAATACAAAATTTACCCTCTTAGCCATTTTACAGAATCCAGTCCAGTGGCATTAAGTACATTCACATTACAGTGGAGCCATCAACACCATCCAACTACAATTCTTTTCATTTAGATAAATTGAAACTCTACACTCATTAAACAGTAACTATTCTTTCCTTCTATCAGCCCCTGGCAACTACTTTCTGTCTTGATGAATTTGACTTCTCTAAATTATTCAGTATTAATTTTTTGGTGCCTGACTTATTTCACTTAGCATAATATCTTCACTGTTTATTCATGTTGGGCATGAGTCACAATTTTCTTTCTTTCCAGAGTTGAATAATATTCCATTCTATGTATGTACCACATTTTAGTTTACCTATTCTTCATTGAACACAGGTTTCTTACCCGTTTTTGCTATTGTGAATAACATTGCTATGAACATAGTGTAGAAATACATTTTTGAGATTCTGCTTGCAATTATTGTGAATATATATCCAGAAGTGGAATTGATAAATCATAGAGTAGTTCTATTTATTTATTTTATTATTATTTTTTTTGTGGAACTAGTATACTGTTTTCCGTAGCAGCTGCACCATTTTACATTTCCACATACAAAGAACAAGTGTTCCAATTTGTCCATGTTCTTGCCAATCATATTATTTTTCTGTTCTTTTGATAATAGCCATCCTAATGGGTGTGAGATGGACTTGGCTTCTTAACTTCCTTTCATGTTTTTTACCTAAGTTCTAGAGTGTCTCCAGACACAGAAATGGTGTATGCTCCTATGAATCAGTTTTGCTATTTGAAATAAAAGTTCTTTGTTATCTAAGGCTCTTTATCTTCAGATGGCACCATTTTAAGTAACACTGTATCACAAAGATTAATGGCACAGACTCCAAAGCCAGAATGATCGCATCCACATTTTAACTGGTGATCTCAGGGAACAAAATTAACCAAACCTTAGTCTCCCCTTCTGCCAAATAGGTTTGGTGATAATTCGTATCTTGCAGTGTTATTCTGAGTATTTAATGAACAAATGTAAGTCATTAAAATAGCCACTGGCATAAAAGAAGCACCGCAATTATTATTATATATGTCCATGTAGAATTGCTATTCATCTCATAAATTCATTCAACATAAATATTCAGCATAGTTATTTACTGAGATTCAAGTCTATGTGCCATACATTATTATAGATGCTGGGGATGTAGTAATGACCAGACAAAATTTTCTGCCCTATTAGAAGTTGTATTATAGTAGGAGAGACAAAATACTGTATAATTTTGTATACAAAAAAGATATGCAAAACATTTTAAGAGTTCTTTAACAATTGAAAGAAAACTATTTTCAGAAGATTTGAGGAATCTTACCTTCACTAAAATACTTGTATTAGCTTATGTGTGTGACATAAATTGATAAATATTTAAAATCTGGGAAAGGTGCTACAGGAATACACGAAATGAGGTGAATTGGAGAGGGGAGGCTGTGCCTACCTGGTAAGGGTAATCCTCTCTGAAGGAGCAGGGCTGCTCAGACTCACCTAGTTTTGCCTAAGAAAATAAAAATTCAGTTTACTTTTCATTTTGAGGATACTATATCTCTAATTTTAAAAATACTTTCAGTACGTTTGCTATTGCTTTAGGACACTGTGAAAATAAAACAAAGCTTGCCTGTGGTTCACATTTCACCTGTAGTCTACCAATTTACTTTCTGATTTTTTGGCAAATGATTGCATTTATTTTCTTTGGAGTGGGAACTTTTATCTTGGTAGTATATAGCAGAACATTGCAGAGATTTTAATCTTTGACTTCGTTGACACTATTTTTTCTCCCTACTTTTCAAACCTAGCTTATGGCAGTTTCTGTGTCCTCTTGCTTTAGGGAATATTTATGGCAGGATAAAAATTAGAGATGGTCCAAAAGACACTGGGATCTGGAACAAGAAGAAGACAAGGCACAAAAAGAATGGAACATCACTGTGGAAATCACGGAGAGAATAATATTATCCTGGTTCTTTACCAGCCAGAAAAGCACACCATTCTATGGAAGTACAGGAGATGGTTCCTGACAATAGCCGATGGCCAAATGATACCTCTAGAAAGCAAAACTGTAAGCATGAGGATTCCCAAACTCAGGTATGCTTCCCAGATCTCTAGAAGCTAAGCAGAGAACTCTTAGATATGCCACTCTATTGTTGCCTTCAAAATGAAAGTCCCAGTGATTATAATGTTTGAATGGAAAAGGCAGGATTTTCTTTTTCTGTTTTTCTGAACACTCAAGCATATGTAAGTCTGGTAAGACTGCAAGAATAGAGTGGAGACCTCATAATGACCAAAACTGGAATTATCTACTACTTTATTTGTATAAGCACTTGATTTCAGAATGTAATTTGAATTGAGATATGATTATCATAAAATAAATAAATTGCATGCTAAACAATAGGTAGTGTTTTAAATGATGAATGATGACTTGAAAATTTACATCGAGGCTCATTTCAGATTTCTGGATTTATATTTGCTGCTGACAGTTCAGATTTGTCATTATGATAAGAGTACTTATTACTTTTGTGGGCGTAGGGAGGAGTTATGACATGAAAGCATAAGTTCTCTAGCTGCCACCTTTACTTGTGTCATTTATAACTCTTTGAAGATATTCAATTTTCTATCATTCCTCTGTCTGTTCTTGGGTATAAAAGTTCTGGAACATATCTAGTGAATATACATTAGTGAGATCACTAATCAAAGGTAAGATTTATTTATTTTTTCCAGAAGCCCTCCCCTCTTCCCAGATTTGGCGTAAAATCACCCCTTCAAGTGTACTTTGTTAGTTGTATAAGATGATGAATGACTTGGTTAAACTATCTAAGCCTCAGTTTTCCCATTCAGACTCTTTCCTCATCTGTATCATTACTATTACTAGATTTATTGTGACTATTTAAGATAATGTATATAAAATCATTGCCTGGCTATATCTGAAAGTGACTGCTATTACATTAGCAATAGTCTTGAAAGAAGAAGGTATCCTGGTACCTTATATTTTTTTAATAAAGTGCTTACAAATTTATATGCCCATTTTATGAAAAATGCTAATTACCAGTGGTTCAGAGATGAACCTGGCACAAGGAGCCTCTCACTCAATCCTAGGCTCTGTGTGATATGCTACTTGTTGCTCATCATAGCACTGTGGTTGAATATGTGAAGAAAATCAGCTGGTAAAATAGGACTCAGTGCCTGCCCTTGGGGAATTAAAATAATTTGGCACTAATAAGGTATAAACACAGGAAAATATTGTATGGCAGTACAGGAGAAAATGGACTAAGACGCTATGAGTTATCAAGGATGGGAGGATTAAATATAATCTGAAGCAATCAGGAAGATTTCACACAGGTAACATAAAATATTTCAGACTCTATAGGATGAAGGCATTTAAGTAAGCACTGAAAGAGGTTGCTAATTAGCTGATAGCTTGCCCTGTTTTAGGTAATATAGCAAGGTTTTTTTTTGTTTGTTCTTTGTTTTTTTTAACTGATTCTTGCTCTGTCATCAGCCTGGAGTGCAGTGGCCCGATCTTGGCTCACTGGAACCTCCACCTCCTGGGTTCAAGCAATTCTCTTGTCTCAGCCTCCCAGAATAGCTGGGACTACAGGCGTGCGCCACCACACCCAGCTAATTTTTGTATTTTTAGTAGAGACAGGATTTCACCATGTTGACCAGACTGGTCTTAATCTGTTGACTTCATGATCCACCCGCTTTGGCATCCTAAGGTGCTGGGATTACAGCCAGTGCCAAGGAGCCTGGCCTTTTTTTTTTTTTTTTAAGAGATGGAGTCTTGCTCTGTTGCCAGGCTAGAGTACAATGACACGATCTTGGCTCACTGCAAACTCTGCCTCCCAGATTCAAGCCATTCTCTTCCCTCAGACTCCTAAGTAGCTGAGACTAAAGATGCACCTGCCACCACACCCAGCTAATTTTTCGTATTTTTATTAGAGATGGAATTTCACCATGTTAGCCAGGATGGTCTTGATCTCCTGACCTCATGATCAACCCACCTCAGCCTCCCTAAGTGATGGGATTACAGGCAAGAGCCACCGTGCCCAGCCTTTTTTTTTTTTTTTTTTTTCACTTTAAGTTCTGGGATACATCAGCAGAACGTGCAGGTTTCTTACATAGGTATATACGTGACGTCGTGGTTTGCTGCATCCATTAACCCATCATCTACATTAGGTATTTCTCCTAATGCTATCCCTTCCCTCACACCCAACCCCCAACAGGCCCTAGTGTGTGATATTCCCCTCCCTGTGTCCGTGTGTTCTCACTGTTCAGCTCCCACTTATGAGGGAGAACATGTGGTGTTTGGTTTTCTGTTCTTCTGTTAGTTTGCTGAGAATGATGGTTTCCAGCTTCATCCATGTCCCTACAAAGGACATGAACTCATCCTTTTTTATGGCTGCATAGTATTCCATGGTGTATATGTGCCACATTTTCTTAATCCAATCTATCATTAACTGGCATTTGGGTTGGTTCCAAGTCTTTGCTATTGTGCGCAGTGCCACAATAAACATACATGTGCAGGTATCTTTACAGCAAGATAATTTATAATCCTTTGGGTATATACCTAGTAATAAGATTGCTGGATCAAATGGTATTTCTATTTCTAGATTCTTGAGAAATTGCCACACTGTCTTCCACAATGGTTGAACTAATTCACACTCCTACCAACATTGTAAAAGCATTCTTATTTCTCCACATTCAACATCTGTTGTTTCCTGATTTTTTAATGATCGCCATTCTCTGTGTGAGATTGTATTTCAGTGGGGTTTTGATTTGCATTTTCTAATGACCAGTGATGATGAGGTTTTTTTCATATGTTTGTTGGCTGCATAAATGTCTTCTTTTGAGAAGTGTCTGTTCATATACTTTGCCCACCTTTTGATGGGGTTGTTTGTTTTATTATTGTAAACTTGTTTAAGTTCTTTGTAGATTCTGGATATTATCCTATGTCAGATGGATAGATGCAAAAATTTTCTCCATTCTGTAGGTTGCCTGTTCACTCTGATGATAGTGTATTTTGCTGTGCAGAAGCTTTTTAGTTTAATTATATCCCATTTGTCTATTTTGGCTTTTGTTGACATTGCTTTTGGTGTTTTAGTTATGAAGTCTTTGCCCATGCCTATGTCCTGAATGATATTGCTTAGGTTTTCTTCTAGGGTTTTTATGGTTTTAGGTCTTATGTTTAAGTCTTTAATCTGCCTTGATGGTGTTGAGAAAACTGGCTAGCTATATGCAGAAGCTGTAACTGGATCCTTTCCTTGCGCAATACAGCATGTTGTTTAACCAGCCCAGCAACACTAAGAAACAGCATTTGCCTCCTAGCTTCACAGATGAGAAAACTGACACTTCCAGAAAATGAACCTCTTATGCAAGATAGTAAAGTCAGGGGAAGTGAGAAATGTGCTTTGATTACTTAAGCTGAAAGACCATAACTGTGTATCTGTACAAAGCAAAGCTGAGAGACCAGGACAATTCAGATACTGATAATCATAGGAACAAAATCAAGAGGAGGGAATCATGGTAATGAAAGAAAGGACATAAAGACTTTTTATTTACTTATTTTAGATTCAGGGGGTACATGTGCTTGTTTGTTACATGAATATTACATGTGTAATGGTGGAGACTTAGCTTCTAATGTATCATTGTAATATTGAACATTTTACCTAATAGGTAATTTTTTAACCCTCCCACCCTTTCCCATTTTAGAATCCCCAGAGTCTATTATCTTCATCTTTATGTCCATATGTCCCCATTGTTTAGCTCTCAACCTCTATAGAAAATCAAATAACTAAAAATAGAACTCTATGGATATCACAAAGAACTAGAAATAGAACCATCATTCCAGTCAGCAATTCCACTTTCATCCAAAGGAAAATAAATCATTATATTAAAAAGACACTTGCACACATATGTTTGTCCCTGCACTACTCACAATAGCAAGGCCATGGAATCAACCTAAGTACTCACCAACAGTTGACTGAATAAAGAAAATGATGTGATATGTGTATATATACATATATATATATACACACACCATGGAATACTAAATACTATACAACGATAAAAAAGAATAAAGTCCAGTTTTTTGCAGTAACATCAACAGAACTGGAGGTCATTATCTTCAGTGAAGTAACTCAGATATAGAAAGTCAAATACCACTTGTTCTCACTTACAAACGGGACCTAAACAATGGGTACTATGGACATACAGAGTGGAGTGATAGAAAGTGGAGACTCCAAAAGATAAGAGAATGGGTGGAGAATGAGGTTTGAAAAAATACTTATTGAGTACAATTTCACTATTCAGGTGCTGTGTGCACTAAAACCCCAGCTTCACCATGTTGAAGTATATTCATGTAAGAAATATACAGTTGTATCCCTAAGTATATGAAAGTAAAAATTAAAAGATCAAAAATAAAAAACCTGTGTTTAGATGTCTGGTGTTGGAGATACGAAGGAAAAGAATTTAGGTGGATGACTAATTAATGTAATAGTTAAAGTTTATTTTAGAATAAAATTTTGAAACGTGGTTACATGTAAGCAAACTAAAATATATCTATTGCATAAGATAATAAGTACTACTTGTGTCAAGAAAGTAAACTTCTGACTCTAAACTTATTATACATATTTGGAAGGATTTCGAGCAGAGCAAGTTTAATTTGTTAGCTTAAGTACTTGAAAGAGTGACTTATCTAAATTTCTATGCATGAAATGTAAATTGCCTATGAGTTGCATTGCTCAGTGTTTGAATGTGGTACAATGAGAGTGCTGTCAATTTAAATGTAGGCTGAACCCTAGTGTACCTCATGCTAACAACAGATGGATCCAGGTTAAAGGTAGCTGCAGATAAGTCACTCACATAACTTGTTTGACCATAGTTAATACTATTTTCTGAAAGAGAGTCATCTGTAATGATGAATAACCTGCTCATGTGTTTTCTTGGGTTAGTACATATAAATTTACATATAAATTAATACCTACTATTAATACCTACTTGAAACTTGTTATACCAACAGTATTTCAATCTTTATCTCTTGCATTATAGAAAATATAATAATTTGATCTGCTTACCTTTCTTTATCTCTAATTCACTTTCCTGTGATATGTTTTACACACGCTAATGTAAACCCATTTTAGGTGTGAAGTTCAAAGCACTTTGCTAAACGTGCATACTACCAAAGTCTACTTATAGAATATGTATATTATCTTAATAAGTCCATTTGCACAGTCAGTTAGAAAAAAACCTAAGCTCCAGAAAACCACTGATATGATTACTAACTATCACCAGGGATTAGCTTTGCTAGTTCTTTATTTTCATATAAATGGGACCATCCAGTATGTATTGTGGGTGTGAGTGTCATGCCTTGCTTCTGCCTCCCTGTGCTGTGGCCTGGAATCTCTCTGAAGATAATTACAGGGCTCACACATGTTTATTTTCCAGGAATCAGTGTCCCTCATTGTTAAGCATTTTGGAAACTGCTGCTTCATACATTTTGTCTGTTTTTATTTGTTTTAGACAAGAGTGTAAACCTAATCTCTGTTAAGCCATCTTGACAGAAAGTAGAGTCTCAGATCTCTGATTTTAACTATAAATTTTCACCTCAGGGTTCATGTACTGGAAACTAACCTTAGATTCTTTCTTTCGACTCTCATCAAGATCTGCTCTTCTCTGTCCCCTGAGATTCCAGTCTCAAGTTTTTGTTCCATAAAACCTTATTTCAGATTCTTCTGTAACTCACTTCCCACTCCCTTCCTTATCTCTTCCATTGACCAGTAAATATCTCTGCTTTTATGCCAACCAGCAATAGACACAAATTGCCCTATTTCATCAGACTTTCACTTTATGCACAAACACATCTAACATAAAACTTCTGTGTTCTCTTTCACAGAACCCTGTTATTCTTTACTTTGGAAATTGGAGATAACTAATTTTTGAATGTTATGCTTTGTACCATCTATAATTCTTACTAAAATTTTAGTTATAAAACCACGGGCTAATGGGGCGTGGTGGCTCAGCCTGTAATCCTACCACTTTGGGAGGCAGAGGCAGTGGATTGCCTGAGCTCAAGAGTTGATGGCCAGCCTGGACAACATGGTGAAAACCCATCCCTACTAAAATACAAAAAATTAGCCAGGATGGCCTGTAGTCCCTGCTATTCAGGAGGCAGAGGCATGAGAATTGCTTGAATCTGGGAGGCGGAGTTGCAGTGAGCCGAGATCACACCATTGCACTCCAGCCTGGGTGACAGAGCAAGACTCTTGTTTCCAAAAAAAAAAAAAAAAAAACCTGGACTGTGTCTGTTTATTTACTCCATTTTCTGGATTAGAAAGTTTCAGTTCTTGTTTATACAGTAACTTAGTAACTATTTATAAAAAAATGTTTACACCAAATGTTTTCCACAATCTAAATATATAGTTAACTATTATTCCACATCACAGGTTATCTTCACATTTTTTTTCCTCAGAGCCAAAAATATGTATATCTCTTTTATCTCTCAAATTTTTAATATTTCAATAAATATATTCAGCACATATTTACTTTCTTTGCTATCAGAACTTAGTGTTTGGGAATAATTAAAAGGAAAATGTAGCAGAGTGTGAATAATTTATGTAAAATATGTTTGTATATCATTTGTGTAAAATATGCAGGTAGCTTATCAAATACATTTGTTTGGGGTTGTGTGAATAAATAAATGAATGTAATATATAATATGGGTCTTATTATTATAAATATTTCCACAAGGTGACAACATCAAGAATATGTTTGGACTTACTTTATGAGTTGTGTGATGAAGAACGACCCATTTGCACTTCTCCAGAAAACATTATCTTCGAATAAAGGAAATAATAAATCCTGAGTTATAACCTTCATCCTTTTTTTTAAAAAAGTCCAAGATTATAAATAACTTTAGACAGATTTAAAAGCAAGTAGAAAAAGTAAAGACTGATTTCTGTGTCCATATACAAAGAGTAACATGATGGACTTAGATTACTATGAAAGGCATATGCAAAGGTGTATCACAGGTAAGGGAACAGGGTTCTAGAACCACAGTTCTGTAATTGAGAATGCAAGACTGTTTTTTTATATCTGATACTATACATCATGTTTTCTAGAAAACATTCTTTCATTTGATCGTCAAAATTTGCTCAAGGCAGAACAGCTACAAAGTGATGGAGTAGCAAGTGAACCCACGTTTGTGTTATTGAAGATTCTTCTATACTTTATCAGAGATGCTCTTTTCTGATATCAGAACAGCCAGCAGGTGACACTGAAGACGCTCTCTGAGTTGAAACTGATTAGTTCATTTCCCATAGCAGTCAGGAACAGAAATTACCTTTGCTAAGGCGGCTGTGTCTTGGGGGTTTTTGGAGAGCCCTTTTCTTTTCTTTTTTCTCTCTCTCTTTTATTTTTGAGATGGAGTCTCACTCTATCACCACAATGGAATGCAGTGGCACAATCTTGGCTCACTGCAACCTCTGCCTCCAGGGTTCAAGAGATTCTCATGCCTCAGCCTCTTGAGTAGCTGGGACTACAGGCATGTGCCACCACACCAGGCTAATTTTTGTATTTTTAGTAGAGTCAGGGTTTCACCATGTCACCATGTTGGCCAGGATGGTCTCCATCTCTTGACCTCATGATCCGCCCACCTTGGCTTCCCAAGGTGCTGGAATTACAGGTGTGAGTCACCACACTTGGTCTTTGTAGCCCTTTTCTTGGCACAGAAGGCAGCATGTTCTGAATTTGGAATGGTTCAAAGTTCTAAATAATAATGCCTTGTTTTTGTTGGTTTACCTGAAATAGCTTAAAATTCAGAATCAAACTAACTTGAATTCATACGTGGCAAATTCATAACAGTGTTTATTCAGTCAGTGTATGGGATTTTTGTGAGGTTCAGCTTCCTTATCAATAAGAATGAGATAGTAAAGCTTATCTGGCACATTGGTGCTAAATATCAAATACGTCTGTATGTATAGACAAAAATAATTACATAAAAATATATTAAATAAGAACAAACTTGCTTGAGCATTTAGAAATTCTGTCTGCTTTGTCCAGGCCTTGAACCCCAATGGACCTACTCTTCTCTCACTTTACTATTTCCTTTTAAAAATTATATTAATTTGAATATGATAATTTGGGGAATTGATTCTTTATATATAGCGCTATGTATATGCACATTTCACTTTTTTACTCATTTAATACATATAATGATCATATGATGTGGATAATATTATTAATCCCATTTTACAGATAAGAAAACTGAAGCACAGAGCTTGAACACCTTCCCAATATCACAAAGCAAGGAAGTGGTAGAGCAAGAATTCAAATCCAGGTGGCCCAGCTGCAGAATCTGGTTCTTCATCATTATTACAGGCCATCTCTCAGAACCTGGTTGTAGAACAGATGACAGGGCTCTGGCACATAGTAAGAGCTTAATACATTCTATTGATTGTTAGAGTTAGATTAGTGTTACTGTCTTATACAGCCCTGAAAGCAGGTGCTGTGCCACCTGTTTCCCTTTGTACTTTTTATACTGCACCCTCACAAGTGAGCTAGATAGCACAGGCAAGTAATAGCTTCTTCATCTGATGAATAATGAGGCTGCATACTTGTCAAGGGATGAGATGAGTCAGAAGGAGAATCTAGTTTTTCTCATCCCTAGGCCAGCTCTCTCTAGTATCACAGGCCACTTTTCTTGCAAGCATTGTTCCAAGTCCTCTGAGAAGACAAGGAACGTAATATTGAGGGGAGAGGGAGGTCTGCATTCAAAAGGCTAAGTTAGACTGAAGGACAAAAGCATAAGCACAGGAAAAAATATATGACAACAAAAGAGAAGGAAAAATCCTTTAAAGGGCAAGTCAATCTAAGAGTGCTATAAAAGGACTTGAGAAAAACATGGATTTAAAAGTGCTCAGGGCTTTAAAGATGACAGGGCTTTGCATTTCTCTAATGACCAGTGATGATGAGCATTTTTTCATGTTTGCTGGCCTCATGTATGTCTTCTTTTTGTAAAGTTTCTCTTCATATCCTTCACCCACTTTTGAATAGGCTTGTTTTTTTCCTGTAAATCTGTTCTAGTTCTTTGTAGATTCTGGATATCAGTCCTTTGTCAGATGGGTAGGCTGCAAAAATTTTTTCCCATTCTGTTGGTTGCCAATTCATTCTAATGACTGTTTCTTTTGTCGTGCAGAAGCTGTGGAGTTTGATTAGGTCACATTTGTCTATTTTGGCTTTTGTTGCCAATGCTTTTGCTGTTTTGGTCATGAAGTCCTTGCCTACGCCTATGTCCTAAATGGTTTTGACTAGATTTTCTTCTAGAATTTTCATGGTGTTAGGTCTTATGTTTAAGTCTTTAATCCATCTGGAGTTAATTTTAGTGTAAGGTGTCAGGAAGGGGTACAGTTTCTGCTTTCTGCACATGGCTAGCCAGTTTTCCCAACACCATTTATGAAACAGGGACTCCTTTCCACATTGCTTGTTTTTGTCAGTTTTGTCAAAGATCGGATGGTTGTAGATGTGTTGTGCTGCCTCGGAGGCCTCTGTTCTGTTCCATTGGTCTATATCTCTGTTTTGGTACCAGTACCATGCTGTTTTGATTTCTATAGCCTTGTAGTATAGTTTGAAGTCCGGTAGTGTGATGCCTGCTGCTTTGTTCTTTTTGCTTCAATTGACTTGGCTATGTGGGCTCTCTTTTGGCTCCATATGAAATTTAAGGTGGTTTTTTCCAGTTCTGTGAAGAAGGTCATTGGTAGCTTGATGGGGATAGCGTTGAATCTGTAAATTACTTTGAGCAGTATGGCCATTTTCACGATATTGATTCTTCCTAACCATGAGCATGGAATGTTTCTCCATCTGTTTGTGTCCTCTCTTATTTCGTTAAGTAGTGGTTTGTAGTTCTCCTTGAAGAGGTCATCTCACACCAGTTAGAATGGTGATCATTAAAAAATCGGGAGACAACAGATACTAGAGAGGATGTGGAGAAATAGGAACACTTTTACACTGTTGGTGGGAGTGTAAATTAGTTCAACCATTGTGGAAGACAGGGTGGTGATTCCTCAAGGACCTAGAAATAGAAATTCCATTTGACCTAGCAATCCCATTACTGGGTATATATCCAAAGGATTATAAATCGTTCTGCTGTAAGGACACATGCACATGAATGTTCATTGCAGCACAGTTTACAATAGCAAAGACCTGGAACCAACCCAAATGCCCATCGATGATAGACTGGACTGGGAAAATGTGGCACGCATACACCATGGAATATTATGAAGCCATCAAAAACAATGAGTTCGTGTCCTTTGTAGGGACATGGATGAACATGGAAACCATAATTCTCAGCAAACTGACACAAGAACAGAAAATCAAACATCGCATGTTCTCACTCATAGGCAGGTGTTGAATAATGAGAACACATGGGCACAGGGAGGGGAGCATCACACACTGGGGTCTGTCGGGGGGAAACAGGGGAGGGACAATGGGGGTGAGGAGTTGGGGAGAGATAGCATGGAGAGAAATGCCACATATAGGTGATGAGGAGGAAGGCAGCAAATCACACTGCCATGTGTGTACCTATGCAACAATTTTGCATGTTCTTGACATGTACCCCCAAACCTAAAATGCTATTAAAAAAAAAAAGAATGACGGGGCTTTGAATCCACAAATGAAGAACAAATGTAACTCTATTTAAGGAGAGCCTACTGTGTACCAGGCATTTTGGTGAGTGTTTTATGTACAATGGGCATTGTTCACTTAACACCACAGTGAAGAAGATGTTAGTAATATATTCCCACTTTACAGATGGCAAACTGACCTCAACCAGATTAAAATTCTTGTATAAAGTCACATTGTTAATTTCCAGTGGATATCAAACTTAAGTTCACTCTTCCAATTGCAAAACCCAGGCTATTTCATGTGCAAATATAAGAGATGGAAAGATACTCCATGCCAACAGAATGTCATAAAAATTTAAAGCACAGAAATCAGAATGCAGACTGTAAAAACAAAATTATCAAGATAAATTGGTTTCTTTATAAGGCACTTATTACTAACTGATATTTTATTTATTTGTTGTCTGTCTAGTTCTACAAAATGGGCTTCTAGGAAATAATGACTTGTCCATCTTCTTTGCTTGAATACCCACGTCACCTAAAACAATGGTCACATCACGTAAAATGATGATCATCAGTATATATTGTAAAACATAAATGATTTAGAATGAAAGGAAGAATATATATCAAATATAGCAAATTTGTGAATGAAATTTGTGAAGGGAGATAAATGTTGAAGAATATGAATTACTGAGTTAATCATAACACATTTCTTCATTTATTTTCATTCATGAAATATTTATTGAGTATCTAATAAATGTCAGGGAACTGCATTAGGATATAAGGATTTATTAGTAAAACAAGAATACTGTATTAACCTTTTCCATAAGGACTTTTGCTGACTACTAGAGAATGCAGACATGTGAGTTAGTAACTAAACCTGAACTGAAGTTACGAAGTTGAAGTCTGCATGGCTGGCCGGTGATGCATGGAATCCATTGCTCCACTGCTAGATGAACAGATCTGGCAATAGCTTATTTCAGAGAACAAAAGCCTGGGGCTATTTCATTCTCTCATAAGTTTAATGTGGACCAGAACAATTTTAGACTATATTCATCTTAATTCACTCAAAAATATTTATTGTGACCCTACTAATTATAGATTATACTCAATGAGAATAGTATATGTTAATAAGAACATGGAGTCTTGACTTCATAAAACTTACATTCCAGTAGAAAAGAGGGACTAAATAAGTCCGCAGGCCAATAAATAAAATACTTGCTAGTCATAATACATACCATGAAGAACAAATATGTGGAGAGGTGGATTAATTTCCTACTGCTTCTGTAACACATTATCACAGATGTAGTGGCTTGACACAACACAAGTGTATTAACTTATCGTTCTGGGGGTCAGAGTCTGAAACGGGTTTCACTGGGCTCATATTAAGGTGTGGGCAGGGCTGTGTTGCTTCTGGAGGCTCTAGGGGACAATTCCTCCTCTTACCTTTCCTGGCTTTTAGAGGCTACCCAAATTTTTTGGCTCATGGCCCTATGTCACTCTGATCTCTGCTTCTGTTTTCACATCTACTTTGACTCTTTTGCTGCCCTTTTTCCCTTATAAAGACTGTTGGGATTAGATTTGGTACATCTGGATAAGCAGGGTATTCTCTCAATCCCAAGAGACTTAATCACATCTGCAGAGTTTCTTTTGCCATATAAGGTAACAAATTTACAGATGCAGGTAATTGGGACATGGACAGGTTTGGGAGTTCATTATTCTGCCTACCATAGAGGCAATGCTGAGGAACAAGGCACTTGGGGACAGCAAAATTTCCGTAAGAAAGTTCTCACTGAGTTAGTGATGCTATGTATTCTATAAAACAATTAAAAAGGAATCACCATTCCACTAATTCTGAAACTACCTAGATCATATCGAGAAAGTTTTCTTTTATCTTTGGAGATCAATTTTTAGTAATTTTTTGGCAAACTACAGAATATAGAATTTTGAAATCTGGAAAATGAAGACATAAGGAAATTGCAATATGTGATAGAATAGTGTGACTTTGAGCCCATTTTACAGTGGATTGTAAGTTTAAAAGTATGTGATTATATTATGATTGTTGTCATGATCATTGTCATCATGAAATAAAAGAATTGCCAACATAAAATCAAATATAATAATAATGTTGGAATCTTAAATATGATTTAAAAATATAATTGCAAATTCATAATACCTCCTGTTTTAACAAAATATGTATTTCCTATCTTTGTGAGAAAGGCCTAGAGTTATGATACTCTAGTAGCAATAATAATCTCTAGTTTCCAATATAATTTCTGAATACTATTTACCACTAAAAGGGGTAAGGACTTCTTGTAGAAGTAGCTGATATCAGGCAGGGGTCAGAAAATTTACAACATTAATGTAGAATGTTTTCTTGAAGCAAAAAGCAAAGAAGTTCTCATGGGTCACGCTAAAGAGACACAGGAGCCGAACTGAAGGACTTCCACTGGCCAAGATGGGAAAATTTTAACTTCAGAAAGAATAATGTCTTTAAATAATTATTAAAACACATATTAAAAGCAGTAAGTATGAACTGAGTTTCTTAGAGGGTAGGAGAAACCAAACAAAACTCTTGAGCACCAGTAAAAGTTGCCAGTGCACCAATTAATTGATAATTAAAGTGAAATAATTAAGTTTTTATCTTGATCTTTTCATGTGAATTATATTTCTGAATTTGATAATGAAAGTGAAATAATTAAGTCTTTATCTTGATCTTCTCATGTGAATTGTGCTTCAGGCTAACAAAATTAGGAGCTAGAACATAAGGGAAAATTCTTGTATTAAAAAGTCCAGGTAATTAATAAATGGAGAAAAAATTAGAAAAAACTATAATTTCACAGGTTGTAATGACAGGTACAATTACGGCAGTGGCAATCAGTGGATGGTAAAATCATTAGTGAAGGTTGACCAGGACCTTTATAAAGAAGGGATCAAGCTGAACCCACAGATCATTTCTAGTATCATTAAAGCTGAGACATTTCAGGTATTATGTACCTTCTAATATTCTACAGTATGAGATACTCAGCATCACCTAAGAAGTATTCTTGCAAAATAAAATCAGCCTGAATCTAATCACAATTTTAAAAATGACTTTCAGGCCGGGCCTGGTGGCTCACGCTTGTAATCCCAGCACTTTGGGAGGGATTCACCTGAGGTCAGGAGTTTGAGACAAGTGTGACCAACAGCCAAAGCTATAGCATTCAATACAGTTACATGCTATACAGGTTTATGGCCTAGGAGCAATAGGCTATATCATACAGCCTAGGAGTGTAGTAGGCTGTGCACTCCATAATACTTGCACAATGACAAAATTGCCTAATGACACCTTTCTCAAACATGTTTAGTAGACATAGGCAAAAACCTGTCTCTACTAACAATACAAAAAGTAGCCAGGTGTGGTGGCATATGCCTGTGATCCCAGCTACTCGGAAGGCTGAGGCAAGAGAATCTCTTTAATCCGGGAGGCAGAGTTGTAGTGAGCCGAAATTGTTGCACTCCAGCCTGGATGACAAAGTAAGACCTTTTCTCAAAAAAAAAAGAAGTAATTTTCAATTGACAGCAAATCGAGGTTACAGATGACCTAGATAAACACCACCAAGTGCCTTGTTTCTCAACATTACCTCCATGGCAGGCAGAATAATGGACTCCCAAACCTGTCCGTGTCTTAATTACCAGCATCTGTGAATTTGTTACCCTACGTGGCAAGCAGTCAGCCAAATCCAGAATGTCAGCTATTCTACAGGACAATTTACCTAATTATTTTTAAAACTTTTTGCACTTAAAAAAGGGAAAATCAAAAAATACTTAGACTTAGGTATAACCAGATGCGATTCCTGCCCTTTAGTTCGTTTATCCTAAGTACCCTATAAAGATGCATCATATTTTTTATACCATTTTTTACTGTACCTTTTCTGTGTTTAGACACACATTTACCATTGTGTTATAGTTAATTACAGCATTCAGTGCAGTAACCTGCTATACAGGTTTATGACCAGGAGCAATAGGCTATACCATATAGCCTAGGTGTGTAGTAGGCTGTGCGTGCCACAATACTTGCACAATGATAAAATCACTTAATTATACTTTTCTGAAACACATACCTGTCATTAAGTGATGCATGATGATAAAGGAATGATTGAATAAATAAATAAATAACAGAAAAGTTCCAATGCCCCTTTTAGAAAAATACAAATAATATACGTAAATAGGCCTTTCTCAGCACACTTCTCCTTTGTGGTCTCTTTCCTTGAAATTCATGGTCTAAATATGAGGAAGCATCAGAAAAACTTTGATGAGAGACATTCTACAAAATACCTTTTCTCAAATGTCAAGGTCATAAAATCAAGAAGATACAGAAAAACTGTCACAGATCAAAGACTCAGATATGACAACAAAGGGCGATGTGGCCTCCTGGATTGGGAGCAGGCACTGATAAAGCACGTGGTGCTGAGGGTAGCATGACTCAGATTCTAAATCTGATTTCATGATATCCATCACTCTTTGAGAGAGAACGGAGGACACCCAAGCAGATGTTCAAACAGATACATAAAGCTAATGACACAGTTAAATATTTGACAGTGTCCTCCTTAAGTTTAATTTTATGGGTTGTAAATAACATACATCTAGAAACTTTACCCAGCATTCCAGTGAATCCAATTTTAGTTCTTTCTCTCTCTCTTTTCATAGTTTTATTTTTTATAATTATTATTCTGACATAGGGCTCTAGGGCATTAATGTGACCACATGCACTAATGGTTTAAGAAAGTGACTTTGTCTTGAGAGTGAAGCTTCCTTCTGCGTTCTCCTTCAATGAGCCCAGAGGAACAGGGAAAAATGTAGCGGATCAGAAGGCATAGCTGACTTAGCTCATTTTTGCATAAATGCTCTTAATTTTCTCATCCCATGTTTCAGCAGTGGTGAGTGGAGTGAGTGTTCACGACTTCTTGGAAGGCAGATTGACTAACTCATGGATTCTCTTTTTCTGGACACATATGCTGGGTATTCTCACACCTCTGTCTCTGCAGCCAGTTATTGCCTTAAAAAGAACAAAAGATCTTTTTGTCTTAGGCTTTAGCATTGTATTTCAGTCCACTGTAGATGAAAGTTCTTAATTGCAAATGGGCTAGTATATGGATGGGAAGAAAAAAAACACCCAAACTTGCACTTTCACTTGTGATAAGGTCCCAGTTTATTTAGCCAAGGTTATAGTATGTTGTGCACACAGGCAGCTATATAAAACAAACAGTTGAAAACAACTACAGAAATTCTGTCTTGTCCCTCCAAAGTAGGGTCCTACCAGACTTAAAGAAGAAGCCAATTTCTTGCTCAATACTGCATTTTAAAATGTAGATTTAGGCTACCACTTGCACTTGGAAGATTTAAACTAAAAGTCTATGCAGTTCCATTTAAAAACATGTTTACAAATGCCAGGACTGTTTCTTAAATCAGAATCAGCTTGTTTAATATTGCATTCCAAAATTAAGAGTTTTATCTCATCTTCTACCCCCTGATTCTGATTTTTTTTTAACCTTTTTTTGGAGAGGGACAAATTCGTACTGCGTGTTTGGAATAATACAGTTTATATTGTAGTCATAACTGGCTTGCTTCAACAATCCCTTGTCGCTAAGCATCTTTGACTTTATGCTCTTTCACCTAGGGTGTTCTCCTACTGAGTTTGGTATGAAGATCACAATTAAAAATTGATTCCCCTTATTTACCACCCTCCACTGAGTCATGTTATTAGACGCAGCAATCAACTTTCCATGCAAAAGCAGGCAGAAATATACATCTGTCTGTTCTGAAAACCTCCATGGACTTCCAGACATTTGGATATCTAGAGGATTTAAATTATTCATATTAGAACAATTGGCTACCTAATATTTTTGCTATTTATTTATTTATTGAGACAAAGTCTCGTTCTGTCACCCAGGCTGGAGTGCAGTGGTGTGATCTCGGCTCACTGCAACCTCCGCCTTAGGGTTCAAGATTCTCCTGGTTCAGCCTCCCGAGTAGCTGGGGTTACAAGTGCCTGCCACCACGCCAGGCTAATTTTTGCATTTTTAGTAGAGACAGGATTTTTCCATGTTGGCCAGGCTGGTCTCGAACTCCTGACCTCAGGTGATTCACCCACCTCGGCCTCCCAAAGTGGTGGGATTCCAGGCGGGAACCACCTCTCCCAGCCTACTTTTTAAAAGATAGCTTCCCTACCTTCCTCTGTAAATAATTACTGGCTTCTTGTGGGGGTGGGAAATGTTCCTGGGTTATATTGATTTTCTCTTCCCCAAATATGCAAATAGCTACTTTGCAATGAGCCCTGATTAAATTTGGTGAGGAATAGTGTTAGAGACAAAAATTTTGATGCTTCCAATTTATTTAGATGCCTATAGAAATACGTCTTGTAATTTTTACACGAATATGTACAGTACAGTGAAGCAGCGTGATTAGCCAATCCTAAAACAGAACTTTTTTTTCTTCTCTCAAAGGGGCCATGAGTTAATGTTTATGTCTTCAATTTAATTCTGTTTTGTTTGACCTTGTTCTAATATGAATGAAAGCTCGTTAACCCATTTCCCGTTTTCTGCTCTACTAGATCTATCAAGTTACACATGGTCATACCAAGCCATAATTACATAATTTCTCTCAAACTTAGGAGTACTTATTTACTCATTTACTTTTCCACTTATTTGCTTATTTATCATTTTATGTCTGATTTTAGCCTAAGCGTGTAGTAGGCTGTGCATGCCATAATACTTGCACAATGATGAAATCACTTAATTACACTTTTCTGAAACACATGCCTGTCATTAAGTGATGCATGACGATAAAGGAATGATTGAATAAATAAGTAAATGACAGAAAGTTTCCAATGCCCCTTTTAGAAAAATATAAATAAGTAGATAGTCCTTTCTCAGCACACTTCTCCTTTGTGGTCTCAAATTGTACAAGTATAGGTGATATTTTTTTCCTGATGTTAACCTAAGTATTAATTGCTTAAAAAAATTAACACCCTCCAAGTTTAAAAAAAAGTTTTCATAAATTGAAACCACTTGAAATATCACAGCAATTGTCACAGAGTTAGGTCAAAACAATGGCTATGGTGAAAACAAACAAATAAGAACCTGTGAGATTTTGTGGAAAACATCCCTTTAAATTTTCATGGGCATGAGTATTACTCTGTCTTTTTAGCTAGTTAGCTTGAATATTTCATTTCACTCTAACTAATTGGGTAAATGTAGATGTTTATTACTGTAGTCTTGTAAGATTCAACATTTACAAAATCTAGCTAAGAATGACATGATGTACAACCACAGTAATAATAAGAATTTCTAAACCTTTTCAGGCTTTACTGGAAAGTTTTAAGCGGATCAATTATTGCAATCTCGATGTTTCACAGTCTTCCAACTTACAAAAGACAGCATTATTGCGGATTACGATATGTTCTGATGAGAAAGCCAGTATGCCCTCGTGGCTGCCCAAGTTTGTGCTAGAGCAGCGATCAGTCCCCTCCTCTACTAGAGAAATAGCATTCAGAAGTATTTCGCATTCTGTCCTGTATCCCACAATCCCTTCCTGGGACTCAAGTTTGCCCTTTCATTCTGGTGCTCTTTCTTTGGGTTGTAACTGATGCTTGCCCAACTCCTGAGCTTTTTTCTTTCTTTTCTTTTTCTTTTTTTTTCGTTTTTTTTTTGTTTGTTTGTTTGTTTTTTTGAGACAAAGATTTGCTCTTGTTGCCTAGGGTAGAATGCAATGGTGTGATCTTGGCTCACTGCAACCTCTGCCCCTGGGTTCAAGCAATTCTCCTGCCTCAGCTGCCCAAGTGGCTGGGATTACAGGCACCCACCATCACGCTCAGCTAATTTTGGATTTTTACTAGAGATGGGATTTTGCTATGTTGGTCAGGCTGGTCTCAAAAACTTGACCTCAGGTGATCCACCCACCTTGGCCTCCCAAAGTGCTGGAATTACAGGCGAGAGCCACAACAATCAGCTGGAGGTTTTTTTGTTGTTGTTGTTTACCATGATTGTGTCTAGGCTTTCTGTGCACAGTTTAACCTGACTGTGGGCTCGAACCCTTTAACCTATCCTCAATTCCTTTTTTTTTTTATTTTTCAGATCCAAAAACCTTGGTACCATATTAAAAAACTTTGACACTTTGGAAATATACATATGTAACTGAGTATTGTGTTGATATAACCCATTTGAGAAATTTAACCCTTGGCCAAAAGGTAAGCACTTACTTTGTCAACTCTCTTTGGAGTTTGCCAGGCTCCCGCTGACTGGGCTAACAAAATAAGATAAGGAATTGTGCTTGAGCTCCCTTGTGTTTGCTTGGCTCCCTGAATTTATACAGTGGGATCAAGCAGGGGAGATAGGAGAGAAGTGATCAGACTGCTGAAAGACTGACAAAATTCCTTCGGAAACAGCTCTCAGGTTTCCCTCTGAGCAGCTCCCTCTTCCTTCCATTGACTTCCAACAGTTCTTCTAGAATGAAGCAGTGGTTGGGGACATGTGTCTTCCTTTCTGTTCCTTGGGTAAGGTAATCTGCAGCATCAGAATCTTAGAAAGGGGACAGGATCCTGGAGAGAGACTGAACATGGGCACTAGATACAAGAGGCTATGAATTGGGTCAGAACTCACTGGAAGTAGGGGTCTATGCAGAGCAGGTCAGGTGTGGTATATCCGCATGGAGTTTTACCCTCGACCCTCTTATCCTGTCGCTTTCCCCAGGACAGTCTGCTCAGGTATCCTGTCAAGAGGTGAGAGGGAAGCTGAACTCTTGTTACACCACTGCCATTATCTACTCAAGCTTACATCATCATGTAGGGAGACTTTAAGCTGGTAAACAGGATGTTTGTGTTGGAGGCAATTATGCCAGCATGTGGAGGAAACAGGTTTTACCAAAGAGCTGGCAGCAGAGTTATTGTTCAGGCCCACCTGGCCTTGTCCAGAGGAAAGCTTGGTTGAAGAAGCAGCAAGTAGGTTTTTCTTGCATTGTTTCCTGGGTATGTATCTCATTTGGCAATCTCAAATGAAGAAGGTGTGACAGCGGCTTTGGCTGCATTCAGGCATTCCTGGTTTTTGTCTATTAGCATTATTGGCTTCAAATTGCAAGGAGCATTACAATACATACTGAATGTTATGTATTCACAAAAGCTGATTTAATAAATTAGCCAAGTATTTTTATTATTAATGTCCTTTTCACATAAGTAAACTTTGAGAGGAATACCAGGGTGACCCTGATGTAGCCCTCTATTTTGGACAATTCCTATGTCAGGAAGTTTATGACTTGAGAAGTAGGTTGTAGAAAAATCCAATTTTAAGCAAGACTAATTATGAGAAAGATGTGATAGTTCTGTTTCTATAGAAAAATAGGATATGGATATTGGGGAGATCATTACAGTCTTTGTCACAGTCTTGGAAAGTTCCTGACAGGTTTATCTCTGGCAACTTGAAGTGGTAGTAGACTGTTAAATGACTTTGTCACCCAAAGAAATTTTTCTAGTTATTCTTGTCAGCTCTGATCCCATTTCTATATTCTCTATGAATATAATAAGCATGTGTCCTGATGTAGCTGTTCCCCTAGTGTTCTGCTGCATAAGCTTGCATTTTAACACTCAAGTTTATCCGTTTAGTACAAAAATGATACGTCATCTTATCCGTGGCCTTTATACAACACCATTTCCTACACCCCTGCCCTCTCACAGTTCCCATGTTGTAAAGGGAAATGGAGTAGCCATCTATGAGATGTAAACCTGGGGAATAATTTTTAGCTCCTACCAGAGAAGCATGACCTTCGTATCAATAGAACATTCACTTTATAGGGAAAAGAAATTAGCAGAAGTTCCTGTGCACTGTAGTAGGCATCATAAAATCCTCACAATTTTTTATTGAGTTATGAAGATTGGCAAGATGTTTTTTTGAGAAAAGAAATGGTTTTATTTTTATTTTATATTGTTAAATGATCATTTTTTTTTCCTAATTTTTATTTTAGATTTCAGGGGTACATGTGCAGGTTTGTTACCTGGGTATATTTCATAATGTTGATATTTGGGTTACAAATAATCCCATCACCCAGGAGGTGAGCATGGTACCTATTGGTTAGTTCTTCAACCCTTGTCCCCTTCACTTCCTCCCCTTTTTAGTAGTCCCCATTTTCTATTGTTGCCATCTTTATGTCCGTGAGTACACATGTTTTGCTTCCACTTATATGTGAAAATGTGCAGTATTTGGTTTTATGCTTCTGCATTAATTAACTTGGGATAATGCCTTCCAGCTGCATCCATGTTTCTGCAGAAGATATGATTTCATTTTCTATGGCTGCAGAGTGTTCCATGATATATATGTGCCATACTTTCTTTATCCAAGAATTGGCAAATTTTACAAAGGTGAAGCTTGGATTAAATTTTAGTATATTTTTATACAAAGTTAATCAAGACTTTAATGTGGGCATAGAATGAATACTGTGGTTGGATTTTGCCATTGTTATCCTGGCTAACACCTATCTACCAGTTTCTTAAAGTAATAGTTTTGAGACGTGACCTGTAAATTGGTACTCCTTTATCACATAGAAAGGCATCTTATAAGGAGGTAGAGCTATCACACAGGCTAAAGATATCATCACTTACATCCTGGGGTATTACGATTTATACAAGCCTTCATGCACTCTGGAATCCAAATCAGATTCTCTGCATTCCAGTTTCAGGATTCAAGTTGGCCTTCCTTTTTACCTAGAGTGATTGCAAGAAATTTTTAACAATTAGGCAACAAACATGTTCTAGAGAAGTCACTGCTACTTAGCAAGCAGGACATCTTTTATCATCAGATCTCCTTTAGCTCTTTTATCTTATAATGAATCAGTTTATCACATTAATTCCTTGTCATATCTGAAGATACAAACTATGGCCCAGGAAGAGCAAAAATATATTTATATGGTGATATGAATGGGTGACAAGACAATTAAAAAAATCCTTGGAAGTATAGGAAAAGAGCAGATCCCAGTTGATTATAAACATCAAATCAAGGAATTGGAGATCAAGGGAAAGAACTGGCCAAGTTGAATTATGTATTCGACAACTCTGCAGAAACAAATAACTTCAAAACCTCCCAATGGTTTACTTCTTACTCATACTCTGTGTCCATGGGGGTTTGTGATGACTACCATGATATCCTTACTCTGGAACCCAGGATGAAGGAGTAGCCTCTTTCTGGAATACTCTTGGTCATCATGAAAAAGAAAATATATATATATTTTACTAACTATGCACTGGCACTTAAAGCTTTTTTGAAGTGTTACCCATAATTTCCACTCACATTTTACTGATCAAAGCACGAAGCCTCCTAAGTTCAACAGGATCTGGATATGCAATCCACTGGAAGGAAATGCAATGCAGAGGAACTGCTGACTAGAAACGAACACTAAGCCGATCTACCACGGGACAAGTCAGATTTAGAGCACTTCACAATTATTCTCTATGGGAATTACTACCTAATAGTTTTTGAACTCATATTATATGCCAGACCTTATGCCAATATTTTACAGATATTATTTTATATAATCTTCACAACATTTCTATGGTGTGAATATTTTTATTATCCTCATATCACAGATAAGAAAACTGTGAATTTAGGTAACATGTAGAAAGTTCCTCAACAAATTAAGAGCAGAGAGAGAACTCAAGCCTTAGGTTACCTGTTTCATAGTAATACTCTGTTCTTGAAGCGATAAAGGGATAAAGATGCTCAATTCTTTGAGTCTTTGGGAATTAAAAAATAAAAACAAAGTGAAAATAAGAGATTTATTGCAATCAGACGAACACAAAGGAAACTGATTGACTCAGATCAGATAGGAAGAGGCCTTTTACTCTTCAGGAACATTTTGTGCATATTAGGGATCCAGTTCATTGCTTTCCTACCAAGGATTAAAGAAAAGGAATGGATGATAGTATTTAGAATGCCAGTGGAGTTCTATTTACTCTGTGGAAGTAGCAACTTTGAGAAAGGGCTGGTTCAGATCAGAGAGCCCCAGACATCAGCCCCCAAAGGATCTTATAACAGGTAAGTACCTAGATAAATGATTATGACTCATTCTGGATGAGAAAATGAGGACCTAAGGAGAGACAGTGTCTCTCTTCTCCTTTCATGATAGCAAGGTATTGGTTGGGAGAAAGAGATGCCATGAACACCCAAATAGACCCCAACTGGTCCCCAGTTTCCTTGCAGTTTGTTGATTGTGTCTCCTCATTTAATTCACATAGTAGTATGACCCATGTCTTCTTTACAAGTACACACTTAATTGAACCTGTGAGTTGTTGCTCACTTGATGTAACATTCTTTCAATTGCACCTCAATCCCAAGATTCTAAATAACATCTATCATTGGCAGTTTGTTTCATTATGATCTTGCCATTATTACAGTGTTTCTTTGACCCACCAAGGGCAATATGTTGACATTTAAAAAGAAAAAAAAAAAAGAAACAAGACATATAATTGGAGAATTGAAAGAAATAAGCAGATCAGCCTTTCTTTGCTCAGCTCCATCCTTAAAGTGACCAATGAAAAACTTGTCGTATTTCTTTTTACCTGCACTATTGAGAATCCCAAGGTATTTCTAAGGTTTGTAAAAGGGAAATATACCAAATAGAAAATAGCTCTTGAGTGCCAAGTAGGAGAAAGGAACCTAAGAGGTGTGTCACAGTAACAAGGAAGACACAGGATACTGTAACTTATGGTCTTAAATGCAGGAACTAGGGTGTAACAGTAAAAAATACTGGGTTAAAATGGGTAACTGAATGGTCTGTTACCTGACCAATAGATTATGGAAACAATATTTTGGACTCCAAGATATAGTTAGTGACTACTGCATTCCACCTTTAAAAGAGTTAGTGAAACATACCTGGAGAGAATTCTAGGTTGCTGTCAAGACACAAGTCTGTTACATACCTTAATTAATAAAAATTTGGCTGACTTGGTGTCCGTTCCAAATGATAGTGTTAACTAGAGTCCAAACCAGCCTTTGACAAAATTCAACAGTACTTTATGCTAAAAACTCTCAATAAACTAGGTATGGAAGGAACATATCTCAAAACAATAAATGCTATTTACAACAAACCCACAGGCAATATCATAATGAATGGGCAAAAACTGGAAGCATTCCCTTTAAAATCTGGCACTAGACAAGGATGCCCTCTCTCACCACTCCTATTCAATATAGTATTGGAAGTTCTAGCCAGAGCAATTAGGCAAGAAAAAAAAGATGTTCAATTAGGAAAAGAGGAAGTGAAATTGTCTCTATTTGCAGATAACATGATTGTATATTTAGAAGACCCTATCATCTCAGCCCAAAACCTCCTTAAACTGATAAGCAACTTCAGCAAAGTCTCAGGACACAAAATCAATGTGCAGAAATCACAAGCATTTCTATACACCAATAACAGACTAACAGAGAGCCAAATCATGAGCAAATTCCCATTCACAATTGCTACAAAGAGAGTAAAATACCTAGGAATACAACTAACAAAGGATGTGAAGGACCTCTTCAGGGAGAACTACAAACCACTGCTCAACGAAATAAGAGAGGACACAAACAGATGGAGAAACATTCCATGCTCATGGTTAGGAAGAATCAATATCATGAAAATGGTCACACTGCCCAAAGTAATTTATAGATTCAACACTATCCCCATAAAGCTACCAATGACCTTCTTCACAGAACTGGAAAAAAAAAACCTTAAACTTCATATGGAACCAAAAGACAGCCCACATAGTTAGGACAATCCTAAGCAAAAAGAACAAAGCCAGAGGCATCATGCCACCTGATTTTAAGCTATACTACAAGGCTACAGTAATCAAAACAGCATGGTACTGGTACCAAAACAGAGATATTGACCAGTGGAACAGAACAGAGGCCTTGGAGGCAATGTTACCTATCTACAACCATCTGATCTTTGACAAACCTGACAAAAACAAGCAATGGGGAAAGGATTCCCTGTTTAATAAATGATGTTGGGAAAACTGGCACTTTACACTAAAATTAACTCCAGATAGATTAAAGATTTAAACATAAGGCCTCACACCATAAAAATCCTAGAGGAAGACCTAGACAAAACCATTCAGGACATAGGCATAGTCAAGGACTTCATGACTAAAACACCAAAACATTGGCAACAAAAGCCAAAAAAGACATATGGGATCTAATTAAACTCCACTGCTTCTGTACAGCAAAAGAAACGATCATTAGAGTGAACTGGCAATCAATAGAATGGGAAAAAATTTTTGCAATCTACCCATCTGACAAAGGGCTAATATCCAGAAACTACAAAGAACTAAAACAGATTTACGAGAAAAAAAAAACAAACCCATCCAAAAGTGGGTGAAGGATATGAACAGACACTTTTCAAAAGAAGACATATATGAGGCCAACAAACATATGAAAAAATGCTCATCATCACTGATTATTTGAGAAATGCAGATCAAAACCACATTGAGATACCACCTCACACCAGTTAGAATGGTGATCATTAAAAATTCTGGAGACAAAAGATGCTGGAGAGGATGTGGAGAAATAGGAAAACTTTTACACTGTTGGTGGAAGTGTAAACTAGTTCAACCATTGTGGAAGACAGTGTGGCACTTCCTCAAAGACCTAGAAATAGCAATTCTGTTTGACTCAGCAATCCCATTACTGGGTATATACCCAAAGGATTACAAATCATTCTATTATAAAGACACATGCACGTATGTTTACAATAGCAAAGTCCTGGAACCAACCCAAATGCCCATTGACGATAGACTGCACAAGGAAAATGTGGCACATATACACCATGGAATACTATATAGCCATAAAAAATGATGAGTTTTTGTCCTTTGTACGGACATGGATGAATCTGGAAACATAATTCTCAGCAAACTGACACAAGAACAGAAAATCAAACACTGCATGTTCTCACTCATAGGTGGGTGATGAACAATAACACATGGACACAGAGGGGAGTATCACACACTGGGGTCTGTTGAAGGAGCCAAGGGAGGGACAGCGGGCGGCTGGGGAGGTCGAGGAGGGATAACATGGGGAGAAATGCCAGCAGCAAACTACATTGCCATGTGTGTACCTATGCAACAATCCTGCATGATTTGCACATGTATCCCAGAACCTAAAGTACAATAAAAAAATAAAGAAAATGAAGACTTGAATGTTGCCCATGTTTTTTTCAATGATCACAACTATCTTGCACATACCTAAATACAATTTTAACCAACTGAGAACATAAGGATTCATGCTGTGGATGTTGGTGAAGAAATTATTTGAAAACCTATTAACATTTTCTTGAGAAAAAATGTGTTAACCTGTTTGATTGCAAATTCTGTGCTGCTGTGGCTTTTTTTGTATTACAAATGTGATTCTTTATTTATCTCAATGTAACATAAATTGAGATGTTGATAGATTTTTCCAAGAAAAATAAATGAGTCATATTAAATCTTTTCTTGTGTAAGGATGAATGTGAAGTACATAATCATTATTTGAACAGGATGTTCCTTTAAAAAGCAATTGAGACTGCACATCGCAAGGCTGTTTGGATGGCAACTTAGCAGTGTGTGTAGCAACAGGATTTTGTTCTTTCTGCTTCTCAGCAATACCTTCAGAGGTCACAAAATTAAATCCTTTGGATGACATATACCCCATTCTTGTTTCTCTAATTATATGTAGTGACTAGACTCTCAGTGTTTTACTCCCATCTGAATTTCTTGTCAGACTATGCTTTCACCTTTTATGTGTGGTTTGCTAAATTTAAAATTTTAGAAAAGGACAACCTAAGGAACAAAAAGATAGATTCAGGGTAGAAAATTTTTATATAAAATGTATAAACAGATATAAAATGCTTTTTACATTTCAGTACAATGTGTATGCCTGTATACATTCATTCCTAATTATGGTGATTATGGTAAGTTATCACTAGCAATAATTTCTTTTTTGACATGGTCTCACCTCATTATTGAGGCTGCAATGCAGTGGTTCAATCATAGCCTACTGTAGCCTCAAACATCTAGGCTCAGGTGATCCTCCCAATGCAGGTAGGACTACCGGTGTGAGCCACCATACTGGGCTTTAGAAAGAATTCTAATAAAAGAAGATGCTATGGTTAAGTAATTTTGTTTCGTTTTTTTGGGGGGCTTTTTTTTTTTTGGTGACAGAGTTTGGCTGTTGTCGCTCAGGCTGGAGTGCAGTGGCACAGTCTTGGCTCACTGCAACCTCCACCTCCCGGGTTCAAGCAGTTCTCCTGCCTCAGCTTCCCAAGTAGCTGGGATTACAAGCACCCTCCACCAACCCTAGCTAATTTTTGTGTTTTTAGTAGAGATGAGGCTTTACCATGTTGGCCAGGCTGGTCTCAAACTCCTGACCTCTGGTGATTAGCCCACGTCAGCCTACCAAAGTGCTGGGATTACAGGTGTGAGACACCACGCCTAGCCTTAAGTACTTTTTATTACCTCAAATCAATATAATTTCACCATGGAAAATGTGAAAATTATGGAAAATTTTTAAATAGAATAGAAATACCATCTAGATTTCCACTATGTATATGTACATATTGTCATTTTTGTGCTTTTAATTGTTCTGCACAGAGTACATAATAAAACTGAATTTAAAAAAATAAATAAGTACTGTTATACTGTATACTTATTAGTGCTAAACACATTTGGGCAGCAATTCCAAAATTAGCAACTTAACAAAACAGGCTCACAACTTCCTTTCTCCACTTAACCATTCTTCGTCTATGGCTGAGTAAGTAAAAACATCTAGGCATAGAGCAGTCAGAAAACAATGATTAGATATACTGTAATTATAACTTTAGAGAATTTTATTTTCAAAATCGGAAACTTTATAAAACTTTATTTTCAAAATAGAAAGAAATACAAAGAGAATAGAGTCACATTTGCTTTTTTTTTTCATTGGTGTTTAGTGATTCAGGTTGATCTTTTGACTTCCTGCTGTGCTCCTTTTCTCATAAGTTGAATTAGCCATCTGTCTGCCACAAAAGTTTTGTGTAAGAATCACCTAAAAATTGTAAAGGTTTTTGAGCTGCTAAAGACAGAGAGAATTAAAAAGCATTGTCATGCCTCTAAGCCACTTTAATTTGATTTGAACTAAAATTAGTGACCTAGATTTTCTTCTCTCCTTTCATAGATCCTAATTTATTTAAAGCATTGTATTTTATTATTTCATGAAAATACTAAGATTCATTTAAAATTTTCTAGTTATGGAAATAACTCTAACGGTAACAAACAAGTAATTTAGATGAGTTTACTAAATACATGGTGGCACTAACAAAAAGAAACGTAGAGCTGATGGTTCTATAATCAGCACAAAGTGGAATGTAACTGTCTATCCATCACTTTGTCATTTCAATTGTATCTCCACAGCACATAAGAAAAAGTATGGGTTTACATTGTGTAGCTCTAATATCATAATAACACTTTTTATGTGTATGGATTCTAGATTTACAGTGTGATCTTGGGCAAAATCTAAAAGAAGGCTATAGATCAAAGAGGAAATATTAACTCTATAGAAATGAAAAAGATACCAAATTAATATGATAAAACATATTCTGTTAGAGAAATCGATAGGCACACTGCAAAAATGATTCCAATAAGGGGAAGAAAAGACATAAGAGAAGCTCAGTGCTGGGTAGAGGAGGAAAAGAAATACCAAGGACCAACAGGAAGGATACAGGGTTAGAGACAGTCATATTTTAGCAGATCAAAAGAAGAAAGTTAAAACAACATTCGCATATTTTATTTACTCTTTTTCATTCATATTCTAATTTTTGTTACATAATGAGTGAGTATTTTTGGCATCTGGTATACCAAAAAAATAATGCTTTAGATTCTCTGTAATTTTTCTGTTATATATTTGACCAAGAATTCTGTAAATATATCACAATATGATGCTAATATAATATGAAAAATAGTTATACTCATAAATGTGAGATGTCCTCTAAACCATAATAGATACCAACCTCAGAAGGTTAAAAAATTTGCATAAAAAACACACCGGGATTAGCTTTAGAACTTTAGAATTTTTCCTTTCCTTTTGAGGACTAAGATGTCAGCACTGATTCCAATGCTCTAAAACTTCTAAAAATCATTACAAATTCATTACAAATAAATAAAAATCTAAAAATCTGGCAGAACAGGGGCCATGACCGGGTGAGCAGCAGTGTGTGACTTCCAAAAATTTACTCTTCATGAAAAATAAAAATCATGATTTCTCAAAAGCAACCTAAGTAGCTAAGTTGGTTAAAATTGCCTGTATTTATTATTTTTAGAAGTTATATATTTTAAATTTCGAATTTCTTCTCCATTTATCCCAGTACTTTTTTTTCATAATTTGGTTTTATAACCAAGTTCTAAGGAAATTTGGTTTCCAAAACCAATTGCATAAATATGCACAAGTAATATCATAACATGATACATCATCTGATAAGGACCTTTACGGTGTTATCATTTCATGAACTTTGAGCTTATACTCAAGTTCAAATTTGGTTTGATTTTACACCTTCTGAGCCTTGTATTTCATATGTAAATATAGTGACAATACTTTGCACAGTTATTGTGTTGAAGACATCTGATCATGTAACTTAACATACTTAACATACATTTGGATTATCATAGGAACAAAAATCAATTTTACTTTCTTCATGTTCGGTCAAATAAAAGCTTTCAATATTCCAATTACTCCACTGTTAAATCTCAGTCTCGTAATGCTTTGTGTAGAGAGAATAGTCATGTCCTATAATAATTCTTATTTTTTGTTGATTACTATTGACTGTGCTGAAAGGTGCTGAAATTTTAATTTCAAGGCCGGTAAAATGTTACCGTGCATTCAGATTTTTCTAGACAGAAGCTTACTTTGTGTATGTCAGGGCTGAATATGTAGACTGGAGGAAGGTGTGGGCAGGGCAAAGGAAGGTGGCTGAGAACACAATTTGTAGAACACAGTTATGTACTCCTTTGCATCACTTCCCATCCTGTCTGTCATGCACTCTCCTTTAGGGTCAAGGATAAATATCATAGTCCTATATATACTGTTCATTGGACTATCATCTTTAAAGAAATTTGATGCTAGCATGTGATTAGCTCCCATGTATACTTGTTGAATGAATGACTGCATGAACAAATGAGTGTTATCAATTAATTGCTTGGTTATTTGGTTACTGAGAGGGAGGAGTTCTTTCCTGCTGATCATTTCCAGTTCAACAGTCTCTTTCTTTCTTCTTACAGACAAATGTCAGAATTTCAGCTTTGCCTTTCCTCAGTAACAAAGATATCTGGATTCCTTTAGTAGACTACTACACTTTTAAAATTATTAATTTTAATAAATAGATAATGCTCGTTAGAAATATTACAAATACAAGTAATAGTCTCACTTAGAAAGTGCCAAATGATTCTTTAATTTTTGTCTTTAAACTTTACCCACTGGGTTTCTCTAAGAAGGACTGTCACAAATCACAAGATAAATGAAGTAAGTAGCATTTCTTTGCCAGAAAAGGACAGTCTGGACTGTACACAGTTTTTAACAGCACTTAATGCTTTTCCCATCTTCATTCTATTTCACAGGAAAATAAATCAAAGAGACAAGTAATCAGCAACTCTGTAAATGACTGCCAACTGTTGCAGGATGCAAATGGGTCATGTTTTTTACCGAAAAGGTGACTAACCAATAACCAGCAATTTCCATTGCTTGGACTCATCATGCACCCAAAGTTACTGGCCACAAGGTTTCAGTGCTCACTGCAACAATGGAGAAAGGACAGCTTGTAACAAAGACAACATATTGGAAAATATGTCAAAATTAAAGAACTCTTCAAAGTAATTTGAATACACTTAGAGATGAGAATAGGTAATATTTTTCTCGTCTTCTTAAAGATAAAATATCAGAAAGATTTGTTTAATATTTTTAAAGATAAACACAGCCTTAAACTGAATTTCAATTTTATTTTATTTTATTTTTAATTTTGATAGGTTTTTGAGGAATAGGTGGTATTTGGTTACACGATTAAGTTCTTTAGTGGTGATTTGTGAGATTTTGGTGCACCCATAAGCCAAGCAGTATACATTGAACAGAATTTGTAGTTTTTTATCCCTCACACCCTTACGACCCTTTCCCGAGTCCCCAAAGTCCATTGTATCATTCTTATACAATATGTATCACAGTTTATTCACTTCTCGATTGATGGGCATTTGAGCTGGTTCCACAGTTTTGCAATTGCAAATTGTGCTGCTATAAAAATGCATGTGCAAGTATCTTTTTTTTGGGCAGTGACTTCTTTTCCTCTAGATGGATACCAAGTAGTGGGATTGCTGAATCAAATGGTAGATCTACTTTTAGATCTCTAAGGAATCTCCACACTGTTTTACAAAGTGGTTGTACTAGTTTACATTCCCACCAACAGTATAGAAGTCTTCATTTTCACCGCATCCATGCCAGCATCTATGGTTTTCTGATTTTTTGATTATTGCCATTCTTGCAGGAGAAAGGTGGCATCGCATTGTGGTTTTGATTTGCATTTCCCTGATTATTACTGATGTTGAGCATTTTTTATATGTTTGTTGGCCATTTGTATATCTTCTTTTGAGATACAGAAATTGAATATTGAATATATTAAGATTCTCTATATTAATATTGAATATATAGATATTTTATACATTGATATAATATATAATTATATATAATATATAGAACATCTATATATTCAATAATATATTTACTATATATAATAATATATTAATATATTACAGATATTAATAT